>OX103971.1:50935303-51020639 GCA_944470395.2 Schistosoma turkestanicum
AGCAACTTTGCGCCTAAGATTATATTATTGAAGAATTAGCAAAATCAAATCCTTCCTACACCCCCCATACCTCTCTTATCTCCACGACTAACTCTTCTCACATTCATTCATCACAGTGCACAGCTAATGCAGACGATACGAGTTCGCGAAACGTCGTTCCTGGTCTCCTTAACCCTTGCTCTAGACTACATGTTGGAGCATTTAATGTACGGACATAATGTCAAATAGGTCGACAAATTTCCTTAGCTAGGACTTTAGAATCTCGCTCAATTGATGTATGTTGCGTCTCGGAAACGCGCATACAGGATCCGAGTAGCGTCACTCACCTGACCTCACCATTTCAAGATAAAGAAGCAACTCGATTTACTGTTCGTGTATCTGGAAGTCCTGATGCTGCTTCCCGTGGCCTCGCTGGCGTAGGTATAGCATTGAGTCGTAGAGCTGAACAATCCCTCCTAGACTGGATCCCAGTAGATAGTCGTTTGTGCGCTGTCCGACTAAACGGGGCAGTAAGGATTCGGAAGGATAGGGACACTCGCCGTTGCCTCTTCATCGTATCTACTTACTCCCCCACTGACTGCAGTTCAGACGATGTGAAAGATAAGTTCTACAGAAAGCTTTCAGGCCAGCTCCACAAAGTTAGGCACTCTGATATAGTAATAATGGCTGGTGACTTTAATGTCCAAGTTGGTAGACTAAGTGAAAAGGAAATACACCTGGGTGGATCTTATGGTGTCGCAGCTCAGAGAACAGATAATTGCGACCGTCTGCTGCAACTGTGTTCAGATAAATGCCTATTTCTAGCAAACACTAACTTTAGGCATAATGAGAAGCATCTTTTGACCTGGCAACCTGAAAAGTCGTCTCAACGTTGGACCCAACTAGATCACATTGTCACCAGTCACCGATGGAGATGTTCGATAGAGGACTGTCGCTCGTTCTGGGGCACATGTCTAGATTCAGATCATGCTCTAGTGCGAGCTCGTATTTGTTTGAGGCTTACTGGACGTAGGAAAGACATCGTAAGGAAGTCTCTTAGAGTTTTACCTAATGATAATAAAGCTAAGAATATATTTCAGGAGCAACTAGAGAGTTAGGCAACTATGTAAGCGATTCTCATCCGGAAGCAGGTTGGCATGATATCAAAGAGGGCTGTGGAAACAGCAGTGATATCTGCTAGTAAAGTAAACCATAAGGCTAGAATGAAGCCGTGGATCTCAGTAGCATCCACCGAACTGATGGATGCTCGAAAACCCATCCCACCTGGCTCTGAACATGATGAAGAACGAAGTCAGCTTAAGCGTAGGCTGATAAAAAGCCTACGCAATAACCGTGAACAGTAGTGAGTAGCGAAAGCAAAAGCGATGGAAAAAGCAGCCGCGAAAGACAGTTGTACCGAATTATCAAGGAAACTGGTATTAGGAATCTTAGTGTAAAAGCGACTATCTCAGAAAAGGATGGGATTATTATTTATTCTCAATCCAGGAGACTGGATCTATGAGCAGAACACTTTAGGGATCAGTTCAACTGGCCTTCAGCCACACTTCTGTTACCCACGGTCTCCAGTCGTCCTGAATGGCAAGTCGAAGTAAGTCCTCCGAACCTTTAGGAAGTTGAAAAGGCTATAAGAAATCTGAAGCGACAGAGAGCAGCAAGACTAGATAGATTGACTTTAGAGATTTTTACGGATGGTGGTCCAGTTTTAGCAGCTAGGTTGACTGAGATCTTAGGTAGAATATGGGAACTGTACGTAATCCCATCTGACTGGTCCCAAGTTATAAGAAAGGACAAACATTTTCTTGTGACAATCACAGGGGAATGTCTACTAGTAAAGTTCCTAAATTGTTAGCCTCGATTATGCTTAGACGCCTAACTAGTGCTCGTGAAGAGCAGACTAGAGAAAACCAGGCTGTTTTCTGACCTGGACGAGCATGTATAGACCACATATTCACGCTACAACAGGTTCTGGAACACAGACACACATTTAGGCGTCCCACAACAGTTGTATTCCTCGACCTTATGGCGGCGTTCGACTCGGTGGATCGTGAGGTTCTATGGCAGTGTGTCACTGACTGGTGCACCAAAGAAGTACATTAACCTTATGCAACCTCTCTACTCGAACACAACAGGTCGGGTGAGAGCTTATGGTGAACTGTCATCGGAATTCTTTACTTCAAGTGGTGTCCGTCAGGGATGTCCACTTTCTCCATTCTTGTTTAATTTTTTCATAGACCTGCTGCTAGATATAGCATTATCTTCGTCCGACTTTCTACCGGGAGGCTGGCTTGCTGACATAGAATATGCCGATGATATAGTTCTATTAGGTGAAGACGCTGACAAAATGCAGAGTCTTCTGACTACCCTAAGCAACAATCCAAGCATGTTCGGGTGCGGTTTTCCCTCTCAAAATGCAAAATGTTGCTTCAAGATTGGGTTTGCATCGGCACCTGAACTAGTGATAGGGAGTGAAGTAGTCGAACATGTAGACCGCTTCATGTATCTGAGGAGTCTCATCAGTGCTGATGTTCATGTATGTGACGAAATCTCAGCACGGATACAGAAGGCTCGATTGGCTTTTGCCAACCTGCGTCACTTATGGCGTAGGCGAGATATCCGTTTGCTGACTAAAGGACGAGTGTACTGTGCAGTAGTCCGCTCCATCCTACTATACGGATGCGAAACATGGCCGTTACGAATAGAGGACTTTCGAAGGTTACTAGTCTTCGATCATCGGCGTTTCCGAAGCGTTGCTCGTGCATCGTGGGACACCCGAGTCAGCAACTCTGTTATTAGGAATCGGGTGCTAGGTAAGAATGGCAGATCAATAGATGAAGTAATGAAACTTCATCAGTTGAGGTGGTTGGGACGTGTTACAAATGCGCAACCACCGACTGCCGAGACGAGCTATATTTTGTGGTGTAGGAGTCGGTTGGAAGGAAGCTAGGCGCTGACAAACCGAAAGATGGCACAAATCCATAAAGTCACTGACAAGTGGACTGAGTCATGTTGGTAGATGTTGGCTACTTGGTTGGGGTCCGCGAGACGAAAGTCACTAATTGTTAGAGACCTTCAACAACATGGCTCAGAATCGTTTGCAATGGCGCAGGTGCATCCACTCTTCGTGTTCTCTCTAATTCTAACCTTTTGATTTCCTCACAATCTCTATCTTTCTCCTTCTAAATTTATTTCAATGAATTATACTTCACGAATCATATCTTCGCCCCCTAATCTTCTCCATTACTGTTAATACTTCTACTATCGCCATCACTCTTGCATTCGAATTGACAGTTGCGTCCCTGTGCTGATGTGTTATGGGAACCTGAACTGATGTACTTACGTACGAAGTTCTGCGTCTGTCTGTCTGGTAAAACTCCTTCGACTCTTTATAAAGTTGAAAAGACTATAGGAAAACTAAGGCCAGGGAGACCAGCAGGCATTAATATATTAACCCCTGAGATTTTTAAGGATGGTGATTCAGTTTTAGCATTCAGATTTACTGAGATCTTAGGCAGAATCTGGAAACTGGGCGTAATCCCATCTGAATGCTCTCAATCACTGATTGTCCCAGTCTATAAGAAAGGACGACAGTGCTCTTTTGACAATCACAGAGGGATCAACTTAACTAATATAATGCCTCAAATATTAGCCTCGACAATACTTAGACGCCTAGCTAGTGCTCGTGAAGTGCAGACTCGAGAAAACCAGGCTGGTTTCAGAGCGGAACGCAGATGTATAAACCAGATAATCACATTTCGACAGGTTATAGAACACAGACACACATTTCGACGTCCAAAACAGTTGTATTCCTCGACCTTAAGGCGGCATTTGACTCTGTGGATCGTGAGGTTCTATGGCAGTGTATCATTGAAAGATGTACTAAAGAAGTACACTAACCTTACACATGCCCTACTCAAACACTACTGGTCGAGTGAGAGCTTACGGCGAACTGTCATCGGAATCGTTTACTTCAAGTCGCGTTCGTCAGGATTGTCCACTTCCCCACTCTTATTCAACTCTATTATTGACATGCTTTTAGATGAGACTTTCATCATCTGACTGTTCAAGAGTTGAATTTTTACCAAAAGATTCCTTTATTGCCTTAGAATATGCAGATGATATAGCTTTACTTGATGAAGACGCTGATAAGATACTGTTTGCTGACCACCATAAGCGACAATGCAAACAGTTAGGTATGCGGTTCTACCCCTCCAAATACAAACTGTTGCTTGAGGGTTGGCTTGTGTCGTCACCTGGACTAGTGATGGGAAGTGAAGTAGTGGAGCGTGTTGATTGCTTCCCTTATCTTGAGAGTCTCAACAGTCCTGATGGCCTTGTGACTGTCAAAATCTCGGCTCGGTTATAGAGGACTCGGCTGGCTTTTGCCAACTTGCTTCACTTATCGAGTGAGCGAGATATCCATTCGCTAACCAAAGGACGAGCTTACTGTACAACGGTTTGCTTTGTCCTACTTTACGGGTTTGAATGCACACTAAGAATAGAGGATAATCGCAAGTTACTGGTTTTCGACCATCGGTATCTTCGAAGCATTATTCGTATATTCTGGGACCACCGAGTAAGCATGCTGGTCTTAGGAAAAGAGTTCTAGGTAGGGATGGCAAATCAATAGATGAAGTATTGAAACTTCATCAGTTGGAGTGGTTGGGACATGTGTTACAAATGCGCAACCACCGACTGCTTCGATGAGCCATAATTTGTGGTGTAGGAGTCGGTTGGAAGGAAGCTAGGCGCTGACAAACCGAAAGATGGCACAAATCTATGAAGTCAATGACAAGTGGATTGAGTCGTGTTGGTAGGTGTAGACTACCTGGTTGGGGTCCGCGAGATGATAGTAATCGGTGGTTATAGTCCTTGAATGATATGGTTCAAAATCGTTTGCAATGGCGCAGGTGTATCCATCATTAGGGTTTCTTATAAATGTTAATCTCTTTCAAAGGAGTCATGAAACTTGTGTTTTTTAAACCTATGTCTTTTACTTATGTTTTACTAAATCAAATCCTAGGCCAATGATCTTTTGATCACAGCTAATGCTGACACTATTTCTGTATTTTTGGGATTCGAATCGACAATTGAATCTCTTTGTTAGTGTGGTATGGCAACTTGGAATGATGTACGTACGCACAAAGATCGATTTTGTTGCTGACTGACTTATGAGTACAAAGGTGATTAGAAATGAATAGGTTACAATGTAGCAAATGTTCCTAATTACCTTTATTAGAATATTCGCTACATCATGATACACATTTTTTTCTTTATCACTTTTGTATTCATGAGGTGTAAGCAAGTGATAAGAACCTAACGCAATATAATGTATTCCTATAATTCTGCACCAGGCTTTGCTTTTTGCTCTTGTCAAGATCATAAAAGATCTACATGTATGAAAATATTTATTTATTGAGACACAATCATTGGTACAAACTGGCACCAAAACATATATGCGCAACACACAGAAAAATAAGATTATGCAAGGACAGACAAAGGAAGATGAGTACAATAAAAAAGGATAAAAATAAACAGAAATTGGTGAATGAGAGTTATAATAATTATAATAATTATAGAAGCGATTCCATGAGGGAAAATACGACCAGAAAGAATTCTCTCAGTTGAAGAAGTTACTTTCAATTTTACTAAGTGAAAAAACTAAGGCAATACTATCATTTGCTTCTATTTAAATCACGTCTGAACTTACTATGCAATATATCTTCCGCTCCAATCAAGGAGCTATTATGAACCAAAAGATGCCAGACGCGAACAGCTTCCCTTCATACTACAAATTCATGTCTTAAACCGATCACCTCTCCAATTTTTCAGTCAGCTTTAGTATCAGTAAACAAAGCAAGTGTGGAAGTCTTCGTGATGAAATACGTTGTTCACGTTCGCCAACAAAGTCGGTACTTCACTACGATGAAACCAATTGAATGATAGTCGCTAGCCCTCGAAACACGTTTTTGAAACCTATGATTTACTGACATTGCGTTTCCGCCGAATGTCAGAAATCCTTCGGACAACGACATTCAAAAACAGCCAGTGGCTCAACATCTTCAACTTGGAGATGTCAGATTTCACAAGTATAGAGCGAAACTGCTCTAACCGAAACATTTTAGACCCAACCTTTTACAGCTTAATTTGGTGGTGAAGGAAAATATTCAGATAAATTTAAAGAGATACTCTCAACACTAGCACGGAAGATTGAGGTTCGTAATACTTATTCCCATTAAAGTTCGTCTAGTAAGAGTGATTTACATTTGTCTAACCAGGTGTCAGTTTGATGAAGATTTTCAAAATATATCTATATTTTCGGAAAAAATGTGACAATATTAATATCTTCCCCTGATTATTTAATTTATTAGTATATGGGTCTGGTGAATACAAACAAATTAATAGACAAAGAGATTGGAACCAGTGAGATAGTCAAATCCAATTCGATTATCAGTAGCCACTGCAAGACAATAATAACAACACTACAGTGAACGGAATTAACAACAGAGTTGTAATATGTATAGAAATAGTTCTTACGGTTCTAAACCAAATAACTGGATTCCTATAATAAAGCAATCGAAACTATGCTACTTGGACTTTACGCTGTACAGTACTTTGCATATGATTAGTAGACTGATGTGAAATTTATAGGTGTCTATAATCAGAGACTGAACATTTCAACACCCAGACTACGTAACTCAACGAACATAAACGCCTAAATAATTTCGTATGACAATGAATCTATATTTTAGCAATGAGTATTACAATAGCTTTCTAAAGAGCTGAGGACACTTTTTTACTGATGCCTATTATAACTAGTAAACTATGGTTCGTGAATCGAAGTGGCTAGAGTGCGAAACTTATTAAAAATATCAATAAGTTATTTGAACTACAAATTCACGTCCTAAGTTCAGATACTATAGTTCGTGGCAAACTGTTCAACACATCAGGAGACAACTTACTACTTAATATTGTGTATAGAATAGCTAAAATAAGATCCTGTACTACAGAAATTCAAATACTAATAAATCCGATTGTACTAACTATTCAAAAACAACGAATGGA
This sequence comes from Schistosoma turkestanicum, assembly GCA_944470395.2. Lineage (NCBI taxonomy): Eukaryota > Metazoa > Platyhelminthes > Trematoda > Strigeidida > Schistosomatidae > Schistosoma > Schistosoma turkestanicum. The sequence goes on from OX103971.1 coordinate 50,942,366, forward strand.
AAAACCATAAATAACTGATGCCAAGAACAACCTTGAAGACCAGAAGTCCCGCCTTCATGTAGGGTAATATCCAGTATCTTCTCCAATAATTCTTAACCAACCACTTGATTTCCTTGCACTCGTCTGTTGTTGTTTTGGTATGTTTCCAAGTATTTTTTATATCTAACGGATAGAAGTATAGTCGCTAGACTGTACCGGATTTCTGTAACTTCAATAAACAAGAATGAAGTCTCACTAGTCTTTAAGTAATAAGAAACTCAATTAACAGCAACCTAGCTAGAGATAAAGATTTATTGTATCGCCTTTTCAGATAATCAACATGGAACCACGGCTTCAATACGCCGTTTGGTCGAGGTTACGCATATATTTGTGTTAGAAATTATCAACAAGTCATTATATTTGGTGGGTATTCGAAACATTTAAGTGAGAACTGCTCATCTCTGGACTTTATATACGTATGTGTCCGTCCCTTACACAAATGAGCGTAGAGCAATCAAAAAAATTCTAGGACAGACAATTTTACTGCTCGTATGATGAAACAATAGTAGTTTAATGGGTGACGGCCGCCAGCGCATTTTAGTTTATCTTGTAAAACTGGCTGTCACCAATTGCAATAAATAAAACGTGATTGAAACCACTACAAGCTACCATCCGAAATAATTTTCCACTGATACCTGTCTAAGAATCTCCTTGTTATTTTTCATCTGCTGCAAAGTTTCCGCACATTGTGGTTCAGCGATAGATGCTTGGTGAGTACTCATACCACGAGTTTTAGGATCCATGCACGCATAGAACAACAACATCAGATCTCTTAGTCCACTTAGCATATCCTGCAATGCTTCTTGGCCACATTTTGATGCATATATGGGATTCGATAAATCTTTAGTACGTGGTCGACCTTCTGGCTCCTAAAATGTAAGTTATTACAGTTTATTTACAGGAACTAATAATGGAATCAAGAAAGTAAGATTTCGTGCCAATCATTTATTCTTTGAAAAATGGACTACCTTTAGTATTTAGTATATCTATGTAATAACCGGATCTTCTGGCAAAATGTAGCTGCTTTTTTATTTTATCAGATGGATCCCATGCTTCTGAACGTATTCTCCAAAATTCTAATAACTGTTGCAATTTGCCTTCCTCCTTTTTCTCACGCATCATCTGCAGTTTTCGAAGCAACACTGCATGACGCTTACGTAGTCTCTTCTTTTGGTGTTTTTTCATCTTGCGCCTTCGAACTGTGAAATCGTTTTTGAGTTCTATTGGAATGACATCCGGTAGCGACGGCAATGCAATGGGTTTGTTGATTCTGATCGCGCTCACAAAAGTAGGCGCTTCGAACACACATTTCTCGAGATTGGTCAATCTAACAACATCGGGAAGAAAAAACTTGATTTCAGCAGCCTTCGGTTTAAAGTTGAGTATATTGTGTGAGCTTATTAACTGCTGTTTATTTAAGCTTTGGAGGGGGGATATGTAGGTATGCGCTAATTTCGGGAGGTTTCTTAATAGCCTGAAATGCTAAAGGAAGTTCTTTCGTAAGGATGACATAATTCATACCTGCAGCATCCTAACCAAGGCACTCGCAAATCCTAGTGCCGACAAAAGAGGCTTGAAACTGGGGTTCACTCTTTTATTAGGAAGACCTTGAGCAGCTCCATTCAAAAAGGAGTGGCTGCGTTTCAATTTCCAATATCTTTTAATCCAGCTAGTATAAATCAATTGCTTTCCTTGCACTCGTCTGTTGTTGTTTTGGTATGGTTCCAAGTATTTGTTTATATTTAACGGATAGTAGTCTAGTCGCTAGACTGTACTAATTGTAGCCAGTTGGCAGTTATTCATGGATTTGTACGTCCCATGATTTGAGCAAGTGCGTTCGCCCCAGTATAAGAGTGTTTCTGGATGCCAACAGCTATTGCGTCACGAGTCCGGAGGTCAGCTAGTCGCAATGCGGAGAATAATAAGGGGATAATTCTAATGCTAATGAGAAGGCAAAGATTTCAGAACTAAGTAGATAAATGAGTCGACAAATTAACTGATTGGTAGTAAACATTGTGCAAGAGGACCGAAGTGTTAGCAAGGGAGAGCAAACAGAAATAAAAGGCGAGATGGTTTAAGTTAGTGAACTGACGAAATGGCAATAATAACGACTAACACGTCAGACGCAGCTGGTCCAACACAAAGATGATAATCCATATGTGGGTGCGTGTTTATCAGGTATCTTCTCCCAACCTTCCACTGGAGAGTCCGTGGTCACCTCAGCTAGGGTAGCATTCCAAGTAGCGATACCTCTTAATGAGAAAAAGTGTGCAAGAACCGGGGTTTTCGATCATTGATGCGCAATTTCCTGAGGATTACGTGGAAGTGTATGGTGGTTATGTTTTGGCAAGATGCACATTTTGAGAGTACTTAATATGTTTCACGCCATTATCAGAATACCTCAGATTTGCCCACTACTCAGCGGAAATAATCCCGTTTTAGAGTCTGCCTTGTAAAGTATCATTCTTTTACCATACCACCCATTTAGTTGCTCGTCTTTGCACTCTGTCAAGGAGGTTTATGTTTCATTTAATGAGAGGGGCTGCAACGACGCTGTGAACCTCATGGTGTGAGCGTGCATGTGTCTAAAACAACGTCATGAAAAATTCTAGGGGGATAGCACCAAGTTTTCTTTGCATAAAGTGAAGAGTTTCATTAGCCTTGGCTGCGTCCCCTATATAGTTCGAATCGGTGTCGAGGCTTTCAATGGTTATCAAACCGAGATCGCGCTCTGATGTGATATTAGGGAGCGGACTTCTATTGAGGATGTAAGTCGTTTTTGTCACATGTACACAACGCGAAATTTTGAGTGGTTTAGTTTTAAACCGTTTTTCACTTCTCATTTCTCAATAGATGTGAGGTTCTTTTGCAGCTCAGTTGAACCCTCTTCGCTTCTAATGGACCTCCGTATCATTGCATCATCTGAGTAGATCAATGCCACCGAGTTAGTTTTGTCTAACAGATCGTTAATGTTTATCAGAACGAGGATTGGACCTAAGATAGTCCCCTGTGGAACTCCTGATGTTGAGACCAACCAGCATGTACTCGCTCTAATAGCCTTGGTACGAAATTTTCTATTCTCAAGGTAGTTTCCGTACAATAATAGAAGTAGATAAGTGAAGCTCAACTTCGCAAACTTTCCCATCAAAAGCACGTGAGGTACTGTGTTGAAGGCTTCTGAAAAGTCGAAGTATATTATATAAAGGGGTATTTTTTGGTCCAAGTTGGTTGTTCAGCTGTATTTTGTTTTAAGAGGGTTGAATGCACAGGACCTACTTCTCGTAAACTTGTGAAGTACGTCCTTCTTATCCATATAAATAAATACTATCCACGTGTTTCGTAAGATTTAAAAATAGTTGAGCCCCTTAGAAAACCATCATAGACAACTGTCCCTGTCATCCATGGATTCTTACTTATTGTACAAAAGTGTAATGATGACTAGCTATTCAGTACTTTTGTCTTTGTCAATCAGAAACAGATGTCTTATCGAGTTATAAGCAAGAGCTGTTGCGTTTGGTGAGTGATTATTTGGTAGGATTTCATCTCTATAAGTTGAGTCTGTTGCGGTACAGAAATCATGAAGATATATTACTGCAACAACCCTATTCTAATAATCATCCACCGATATATCCTGATGAGCGATACATGGACTAAAGTTGCTATGATTTGCAGTAATACAAGAAAATGTCAAAAACTAAAATATATTACAATAAGAAGTAAAAATTTAAACCAATAATGGCAAATAAATAATGTGATCTTTAGACTGAGTAATGAAAAGCGAGTGTACAACATCGTGGTCGGTTCTGGGCTATCCCTGACTCAACGCCACACAGTGTTTTGATTTTAAAAGAATGACTGTACGGACCACTCACTTTTGTTGTCGAACCTTTCTCCCGTATCTCTTGTCAGTTTTGAAAAGTTTAGAAACGATCGAAATATTGAAAAAAACTAAGTGGTTTGTAAACATAATTAATGTAAGCTTCAAAATACCAACGATAATATTTTATAGATACGTTTAAATGGCTTTCTGGAACAAATTACTTGGTTTTCTCTGTTAATCACTTCATATTTATCCACTATTCATAACTGAATTGAATGTAAAATATACTCATGGCCTAACACTCCCCGCAATCGGTTGCATTCCTTAACTCTTAAATTTTTGACATGTCTGTTTCGCACTTGCTTCCCTCAACTCCTTACTTTCATGTTTTCTGCCATCGTCATTATTTTTGTCATTGAAATTTCGATATATTGAATCAGTAATCGATCACCCATTTGTCATGCTGCTGGCTTTCAGGTAGGATTAAAGGTGTTACTTGACTGTTCATTCTGAAGTAATCAGATTACCGCGTGAATATTATGGTCTAGTATTTAAGGGTTTTTCAACTTTTCGCTTACAATTTCGAATATCCTTAACTGGTAAAAACATATAGGCATGGGTAAGATTTTCTCAGTGATTTATGTTTTTTCTTCGTAATTATATGAGAGTGGTACTCGGGACTTTGACCCAGCAAATGAGGAACAAGCCCCTGAACTATAAGGGCAATAGCTTAGTAGTCAAAGCACTCGGTTTTGTGTCAACCAGAAAGCATCAATAGCCATTACTCAATACATTTAACCGAAATCAGAGTAAACAAACATATACTTCACTTATGGCTTGAATTAAAAAAGTAAACACTTATTCATAAGTCAGCACAACGGGTGATTACAGTCAAATTAATGTAGTTAAAGCTCAAAAAATTAGTGTTTTGAGTAAATATGTTCGGATGAGGCTTATATAAATATGCAGTTGGTAATACAAAGTACGTTACATAGAGGTTTCTATTTCCAAGTTACTGAAATACAAAGTGAGAGTTTTCATGTTTTCAAAAATCTAAACCTCAAAATAACAAACACTATCTTCCTAGGTTCAGCAGTCTTTGAAATCATCAGGTCTAATCCAAATTTGAGTTTCCATAAACGAAATCATAAAATTTATCTATTATTTATTCTGTCCATCTGTTAAATATTGACTAAAACATGGTATTCTCTCACAAAGTAGTCTTTGAAGTCTTTCTGATAAATTGTTTTTATCTGGCCTTCTTTTCAGTCCCCCATGCTTTCAAATGAATCTTTCACTACATGAAAATTTGTAGCAGTAATGAACAAAACTACACTAAACCGATCTTTACTTGTTTTCTGCCATTGTTCACCCATTAATCGTTGCCCATACTCCAGTTCTGTTTGCGTATCCTCAACGGGATGTTTTCATTCTTTGCATTTGGATTTATCACTAACATATGTGGATGATGAGTCGTATGGGTGCTTTTCGAATACTACAAATCAAGTTGATTTACTCTGCCGAAATTCAAAAGTTGGTAGGCAACTGTTATATTGTTGTTCTCCGAGTGATGGAGACTTATGCAACCGGAACTCGAGTTTGCTTGGATTAATCAGTCCTGTGCAAATGAATGCTTATGGTTCTACATGGAAACCTATTTTGAAAGCAGTGTTGTTCCCTACCTTTGCACTACTTTGTGGACTTTTAGCGATCATGCTGTTTTGGAAGTGTTTTTTGAAAAAACGAATCGAAAATTACGATCGCTATGTTAATGAACTCAGTTGTAAACGTCCGAGCTTCACTACAGATATCTACAACTATCTAATAAAACTCAATGAAGAACGGTTTTCCGACCATAAATTATCGTCTTATATCTCGCCCAGAATAGATAACCTTCCTTCTAAAAATGTGCATAATCCTGATCCTTCATGTGAGCTTATTAGTTGCACCAGTGGGAGCGGAAGCGGTCTTCCATTCCTTGTTCAGAGGACTGTAGCCCGTCATATTAGATTACCAATGTGCATAGGAAAAGGACGATTTGGTGAAGTTTGGACAGCTACATGTCAAGGTGAAACGGTTGCTGTTAAAATTTTTTTGGGTCTTGCCCTTGTAAATTTACAGAGTTTACCAATTGGACAAACACTTCTCAACTTATCTTCCTCAATGGTATCTAGTGGTGTTATGTCTAGTGGTGTGACTCAGTCAGATAGATTGTGCAGTGGGTTTTCAGGTCCTTCTTCTTTAGGTCCTCCTCCTGCCTGACCCAAAGTTGATGATTACTCGTGCAGATCACTCTTTTTTTAGTGCAAAGAGAATCTAAGCAGGTAAATTCTTTGGAAACTCTCAGGCTCAAGATTAATGCAGCCGGATTTTTTTTCTCAGAATCATGTATATCTGAAGTAAACTATGAGATGCAGTTCAGTTGTCTGAACTCTCGAGGAGAGTATTTATCTGGGGACGAGCTAACAGAAAACGTAAGATGTTTACGGTGTGTGATAAAAGTGGATTGTCAGCCTTCAAGGGAGCTTTGAAACCGTCGTACAGCGCAATACATAGCTATGATTTCGCTGCCGCAAGTTATGTATCTCGATTCAGTATCCTGCCTACGTATCGAGAAGAAAGGTAAAGCATGCTATTCTTTGTCTACCAGCTGTTGCAGGATTCCGTGAAGAAAGCCAAGGGAATCAGTTTTAATCTGACATTTCTGCATGTTAACAGTATTATCATGTGTCTTAGACACTAAAAAACAAGATCAAGGTTGTGGAGATGAGATTCAATGTCCTGAATTGCCAATAAATGGTCATCGAAATAGGCATGCAAAATGTGGAGACATATAGAAAGGTGGTGGAGAAAATTTGTTGTTCAGGTTGGTGATTGTAGTGGTGTTTCGTTTTCTGAGCTGGGCATTTTGGTTGTGAAGCTTTCATCGTTCTTCTGAACAAAATCATCAGCAAAAACTTCATATGGAAGTGAAGTATTCAAATTTCTCGACGTTTGACCAGTCTCTTGTTCTGCTAGCCCCGATCTTGATTGGATGATGCTGACCTAAAACCTGTCACTGTTTTCACCATTGTTTTGATTGTATCCCCCTTTTAATCTGTTTATTGACCCTATGACATTTGCGATTTTCCTGATCTGTAATAAATTGGATCAGTGTCTATGTGTTTGTTGATTGCTGGTTGACTTGAGTGCCAAGCTTCTAAAACTTCTCTAGTGTTCTTTGTTCTTTTCTTATTCGGTATTTCCGCATTGTTCCAATCAAATTTATGTCCGAAATTGTCGGTGTGTAATAATATAAGCGAAGAATTGTCGTGGCGTTTGACTGCTAATTATTGTTCACGTAAACGAAGCTGAAGAGTCCGTCCACTTTGTCCTATGTATTGTTTTTCATAATCTGAGCAATTTATTTTGTAGATGATATTTGGTTGGGTTCGCACCTTTCAAAGCATCTGTTAAGTAGTGGATGTGAGGTAGCGTGTAATGGTTGGGTGTGGTTTTCGTATTCAGTGGTCGATAATCACCATTTGAACAACATTTATTCCTGTTATTTTTGGGAACATTTCCAAAAGGGATGACCATTGGCTGTTTGATTGTCGGATAATTCCTAAATCTATCATGTGGCTCAATTCACTTTTGGAAAGTTTCAGCTTTCTGGCAGCTTGTTGCTAGAGTTTTGAGGACATGGGTGGTCCTTCTGCTGAGATATGGTGTTCAACATTGCTAGTTCAGCACAGTAATTGTGGTCGTGTGTGATATAGTGTCAGGTCGATTACGCGTTTATCCCTGTCTGGACATAACCTACAACCAGAGCATGAAACCACACGAACAGATAAGTTATTTATACTGTCTACCGACTTCTGTTCACGTGAGCCGACAGGTAGTTTATGGTGTTATAGTAATCTATATCAGTGATTGATATCGATAGGTCTGCCACCACGAAAATCCAGTGCATGGGTTCGCATAAACCAACGTTAGGGTAAATGTACCTTTTGTGAGAGGCGATCGGTTTTCCGTTTGCATTCTAGATTGCATACACTATCGTTTGGGTTAGCTCCAGGGAGACTAACTTCTGCGCCAGTATCGATGAGATAGCAAACCTCCGTCGTCACATTGATGGTGTAAAGGTGGTTCTGTCTACCGATCACTGCTACGATTAATAAGTGCCCTATGGTTTAACCAGATTGGTAGTGACAGATGACTAAGGGTTTAGGAAACAGCAGGTTTACCTAAACATTCGTGGGTATTAGGCATGGGCAGCGCGATACTGTACCATAGAGGTGTGTAATTTCGTTTCTGGTCGGTCTCTGTGTGTTCTCAAGCGCAAACCTCAGGGGTGAAATTCCGGTAATCCTCAGAATTTAATTGGCAGATGGAGCTAGTTCATCCACTGCTTTTTTTAAAATGAGACGAATACAGCATGCACCTGTTGTGAAATGTTGGACCGAGAGTTTTCGGGAAAGGACTTAACCGACGGTTCGTTGGTCAATGATCTCTTTCACAGGCAGTAACATTTATGTTGCAGTGCCGCGCTGCAGTTTATTGTTGTGGAAAAGCTGCTGTAACCTTAGGCGATCATTTAGGTCTCCACGTTTGAGCATCTTTTTTTATGGTGTCATAGGGCGCAGAAACATGACTAGTTAATATGATAGATGTATTGTGCCCGTTCAACTCATGTGGTAGTGCTTTTACTACGGCGAGGAGTGCGCACGTGTATCTGTCAGGCCGTGCTCCAAGGAGTCAGCATCTGCACAGTAGAATCAGGCCCAGATATCAGACAAGAATGGCATCAGTAGAAAGTCCGGGGGCTAAAACGTTTTATTCTCAGGCAGCCTTGGCTTGTGTTCTGACGTAATAAGAATAGAATATGCGTAAATAAACAAGAAGTAAGGTTGAAAATCAGTGGACATACGATATTTAAAAGTAAATAGGTATATATAACAACATAACACAGAACAGACTCACAGTATCTCGTTGAGGGGATCAGGTCACGCCGTGCTTATCAATGAGGATGTTGGGCAACGAGTTTATCCGTAACATATTTTCGATCCAAAGTAACCAATGCCAAATGAAACGAGATGTCGGGAATGAAGAGGATCGGAAATATATCCGAATCATGTTTCGGATGTTGGAGAGTGAGTGAACTAAGCTTATCAGTTCATGCGCTGAGATGTTTTGCAAGGCTTATCCCACAGTGATTTGGTGCAGATGTGTAACCAAGCACCTTAATTTGGGCGATCCCAGTAAAACTAGTGAGGTAATAATTAATTTCGAAGACTTTCAGAAAGTTTTACTTCAGGTTGAGGTTGTTCATGTGCATACATCATTAGGTAGTAGTGACCATGGCACAGTCTTGTGTAAAGTGGTCATAAACGAAACACTCACACAGGACAAAAACGAGCCCTATCTCTGCTACACTAGGGCAAATTCTACGCGTATGAGAAAGGTCCTCCTACACGCCTCATGGCCACGGGACTGGTGGGGGCTCACAGTAGATGATCACTGGTGAACAGTGAGAGATATCATCCAGAACGCTGTCGTAGACAATGTACCTCAGTCACACCACACAGCTGGGAATAGGAGAACTTGGATTAGGTGCGGCACCGAAAGCTTGCTACAGGCGAAGAGGAGAGCCTGGCACGAGTAGAAGGTATCCTTGAAGGATTCAGATAGCAGTTCTTACTTGGCATTGAGAAACAGCTGCAATACCAAAGTTGGAAGTGATAGGAGACAACTTCAGCTGAAGCTAGCTGCCAAAATAGAGGCCAACGTGAGGCATCTGTTTAGTTTCAGGTACGAAAAAAACCTACCAGTCAAGGGTTGTGTTCTCTCAAAGGACCGAACGGGAAAGACCTCACCAACCTAGAGATAGCTGAGAACTTCAACACTAATTTTAATGATCAGTTAAACCAGGCACCCACATGTTCAGAGTACTACGCAAACCCAGTGCCAGCTGACGGCTTAGGGAACATCCGTATGACTCCTGATTTAGTACTAAGGAAAATAACATCCTTACGTCCAGGTAAGTCATCAGGTTGTGACAATATTCACCACATGGTGTTGAAATAATGTGCGGAATCTGTCAGTTCACCGTGACCTGTTCAGGCATTCACTGGAGTCACACCAACTCCCAGTTGAATGGAAACAAGCCACTCTCTCTCTCTCGAATCTTCAAAGAAGGATATAGGAAGGACACAGCCTGTCAACGAACAGTCGCATTACTACCTATACTACAAAAGGTAATGGAAGTGCTGGTGGACGAATAAATGAGGGAGTACATGAAGCTCATGAAGCTCAACACGGGCTTCGGAAAGGCAGGTCGTGCGCATCTAATCTTTTCATAGCATGGGACAGTTGGACATCCTTTTCGGACCATAAAATACCGATGCACGTAATATTTCTCGACTTTGCAAAAGCCTTTGACACAGTAACCCACTCACGCTCATAGCGAAGGTTGTGGAAATGGGCTTCACTAACCCACTCATATCTTGGTTCAGAAAATACCTTAAGAATGGAATTTTTCGTACCAAGGTAAACAGAGTGCACGCGAGCTGGCGAGTATCCACATCGGGAGTTTCATAGGGGACCATCTTAGGCGCACTTCTCTTTCTGATATTTATTAGCGACCTGTAAGGCTCAGTTAGCTCACCGGCAGACAATGTGAAGATCTGGAGGTCCATTAGAAGCGAAGAGGATTCGGCTGAGCTTCAAAAGGACCTTACATCTGTTGAGGAATGGGCAATGAAAACGGTTTAAAACTCAACTAACCGAAGTGCCATGTCATGCATATTCAGCCTCACACGACGCAAACGATCTACACGCTCAATAGGAGTCCTCTCCTTAATGTCTCCTCGGAGAGCATTTTCGGTCCGATAACCAAAGAAAGCCTTCACACGAGCCCGAACTATGTGGGGGACGCTACCAAGGCAAATGCCACTGTTCACTTTATGCGAAGACAGCTTGGTGCTATCACCCCACAATTATTTTTAACACTATTTAAGATGTATGTGCACCCACATTTGGAATTTGACAACATCATCGCACCCCTTCTGCTTAAAAGAGACATAAATCTCTTGGATCGAGTGCAGAGACGAGCAACTAAATGAGTGATGGGGTTGAAAAATAAAGCTTACGATGATAGACTCCAGCAGTTGGGATCATTTCCATTGAGCTACAGGAGAACGAGAGGTGATCTGAATATGGCGTACAACATATCAAACACACCAAACCATCCAAACGTTAGCATCTTACCGATGCATCACCACCACTCCCCTCCAAGCAATCCTCTAAGGATTGCACATCAAAGAGCGAATACTCAGGTTCGTTCACACTTTTTCTCATTCCGATTCGTCGCAACTTTGCATGCTCTCCCAGCCGATGTGACCACAGCCTCCTCAGTAGACAGCTTTAAGAACAGACTTGATAATCACCTACTCACATACGGATTATCATCTCCCTCTTGGACAAGCTGTTCATGATGCATATTTTCAGACCGGCTAGTTGTTATCATTACCATCTCCTCAGATCACTCAATTAATCTATCTCGCCTATTATCTTTGTTTCTTCTCCTTCGCTTACACTTCGATCGTCTCTCACAATCTTCACTACCAATTAATAAACTAAATCATCTATATATTACTCGGCTCCGAAATTTTATTCATATTAGCATTAGAATTTTATCCTAATTATCCTCATTATTCCCCACATTGCAACTAACTGATCTCCGGTCTGGTAATGTGATAGCTGCTGGTATCCAGAAACCTTACTGCCCTGAAACAAACGTTTTCATTCAAATCCCGAGACACAGAAACTCAAAACCGACTGCCAACTTACTAGAATTAGGCAGTCGAGTGGCTAGACCCCCCATTCATTGGACACTACCGAACACCTGGAACCGCACAGAAAGAACAAGAATCGAGCGCAAATAAATCAATTGGTCTATACTAGCTCGTGAAAAAATATTTCGGATATTGGGACCTATCTACTGCCACATATTTATTGGAAATTAAGAAGCGGATGGATCGCCCTTGTCGGTTCAGAACGGATAGAGCAACTAGTTTATACTAGCTAGTGAAAAAGATATTAGATATTGAAAGTATACCTGTTCATCATTAAGAACTCTATACTACTACATGGACACGTATTCCAAGGCAAAAAAGTCTATCGTTTCTGCCTAGCGTTGTCGAGGTACAATTTTTTGTTTTCGTACATCACAATTTGGTTACTTTGGAATTGGCGGTGATGAGAATATGTTCGAAGGTGTTGGTTTTGGATTTGGTGGATTGTCATCGAGTTAGATGCAAACCTAGACAAGCTATCTTATCGCTCCGCGAAGAAAATGGAGATATTATATTATATATCTCGGAATGTTCTTCAAACACGAGTCGGAAATTTAAAGTATCTATCAGTTGTATTGGTTTTTAAGCGTTTCAGATCTCAGAAAACATCGAAAGGCTATTCACTGGTCATATCAAAGAAGGAAACTTGACGATTCGTCTAAAGAACCCCCGTAAAGACATAATGATACATCAGGTATATTTGTTTTCATTTCGGTATACATATACGTACTAAATTTAGTAACAGTGGCTACTAATAGTAGAATATATTTTCTTAATGCTTTGGTGACTGCTTTCTGTGTCAGGATTTCGCTTCGCAAACATCCGTCTCATATACTGACCCTTTGGCCATTTTAAAGAACATATCTTTGAATGTTCGTTTGCACACAACTATCATCCAGACATGGTAATGTCAAATCATCATCGATATCAGTTACTTGTGTTGAATTTAACAACTAATTTGTGTTATTACATTTTCTACCATCAGTTAATTTGTTAGGTCATGTTCATTACCGTCTGTTTGTAGACAGAAAAGCTAGGTCAGTTTTGTATTTATAAACATGGCGAATCGGGCACAAAAAGTTTCGCTTTGAGATAGTAGTTAGAATTGAGCCTTATAAGTTAGTTAAAATAGGTCTTTTTCGTCTCACAGCCTTGTCCTGATAGACTGTCCAATTAATTCTCAGTTATTACTCAGGAATTGTGTACTTCAGATAGTTTCCGATTAACTCATTATCATCTGATTATTTACAGAACTGTTGAGGCTACTGCCTAATAATATGTATACCTAATACAGGTTTAAATACACTTGCTGTGATATACCCCCGGATTCAGAAAGATGACATTCACAAATACCATTAACCACGTGCTAATTTATCCCTTTGCAATTTGAAAGTATCTTGAGATGTTTTACAGTTCAAGATTTGATTGTTTCGGTAATAAATTCACAGTTTTTTCGTCCTCATTGTGACCAACTTGTTACATACTTTTAAACTTAATGAAGAATAAACCTGTTGTTCGTGCCTTAGGATTAATTGGTTAACTTCCATTTTAATATCTGTTTGTTTGACTCCTTTATTATTGAACAATATTGATGCTTATGAGATATAAATACCCAGTGACTTCATATATTTCCTTTCAACTTAACACATTAAGGACAAGGGTATATCAAAATGTCGAATACGACAATTTTGGATACATAAATTTTAGATATTCGTCAATACAAAGGGACAACCAGTAATGAAGGTCATAAAAAACAAAAGTCAGTCAGTTACAACGTAAAACTTCGTACTTACGTACGTCAGTTCAAGTTGCCACACAACATTATCACAGAGATGTAATTTTCAATTAACACCCCTTTGTAGTAGAGGTAGTAGAAGTATTAGCAATAATCGGAGAGATTAGGGTTCGAATATATTATTAAAGAAATATAATCTAAGAAATCAACTTGAAATGGGAAAGATAAAGGTGAGGAAGAATTAGGATTAGAATTTAAGGGAACACAAAGAATGGTTACACCCGCGCTGTTGCAAACAGTTTTAAGTCATATCATTCATGGACTATAACCATCGACCACTATCATCGGTGACTTTCATCGCGCGGACCCCAACCAGGTATTCTACACCTACCAACATGGCTCAGCCCACTTGTCCGCCCCTACATTTCTTCCAACCTACACCACAAAACAACGCTTGTCGAGGCAGTCGGTGGTTGAGCATTCGTAATACATGTACCAACCACCTCAACAGATGAGGTTTCACTATTTCGTCTACTGATCTGCTATCCCTGCCCAGTACTCGTTTCCTAACGACAGCATTACTTACTCAGTTGTCCCAGGATACAAATATCTTCCACTGCTACTGATCGTGGTTCGCATCCATATAGTGGGACGGAGCAAACCGCTGAACAGTAAATTCGTCCTGCGGTTAGCAAACAGAAATTTTGCCTGCGCCATAGGTGACGCAAGTTAACAAAAGCCAATCGAGCCTTCTGTATCCGCGCTGAGATTTCGTCACACACCGGGCATACAGCACTAATTAGACTCTTAAGATAAGTGAAGCGGTCGACACACTCAACTGCTTCACTCCCTATCACTAGTTCAGGTGCCAATGCAAGCCAATCCTGAGGCAACATTTTGCATTTAGAGAGGGAGAACCGCATAACAAACATGTTCGGAATGTTGCTTAGGATGGTCAAAAAGGTAAGGGTGAGGCAAAAAGGCCTCACTCTAATTAAAACAACATTTATAGGCACAATAAATACAAGCAAGCAAATAGACAAGTACTTACTATCATAGATACACACTTAGTCACTCACTTACGCCTGTTACTCTCAATGGAGCAAAGGCCGCCTACCAGTATTCTCCAACCTCTGTCCTGGACTTCCCTATCCAGTTCTGTCCAATTTTTGTTCATTCTCATGTCTTTCACTGTTTCTTGACGTAATGTGTTCCTTGGCCTTCCTCTTTTCCAAGTGAGGGCTTGCCTTGTGACTCCCAGGTGCTTTCCGTAATGCGTGTCCTAGCCACTTACAGCGCCTCTTCCTGACTTACTCTTCCACTGGAATCTGGTTTGTTCAATCCCACAGTAGGTTGTTGTTGGTGATGTCTGGCCAGCGAATCCGAAGTATTTTGCGTAGACAACTGTTAATAAATACTTGTATCTTCTGGATGATGGCTTTGGTAGTTCTCCAAGTTTCCGCCCCATACAGTAGAAGAAATTATTACATCTTAGTTTCCTTGTTTGTTCTGGGTAGTTCATACCAAAATAGTCTTATGAATCTTCTTATAGCTTATCAGTTCACTGTATAGTCCTAGTTTTTTTGCAAGTTTAATTACAGAAACTGACATATTTGTGATCCTTGATTTTATCGAAGTCTGTTTCGTTTTTTATCCTAGGCTGAACTCTCAAATTTAATGAAGCTAGTAAAAATTTTAAATCTGATAAAATCGGGTAATAAAATACCTATCGGAACTCTCAGCAACAGACCTGCTACAAACGAAGTATATCTTTTTACTAGTCCACAAACATTTAGGTCAGGAAAGTCGGTCATCGCCGGCTAGTTATAACAAGACGGGAAGACTATCCTTTTTCTCAAGGCTTCGGTATCGCTCTTCATGAAGTAACTGCAACAGGATTGAGATTGCGTCAGTTTGATACAAGACTGCTTAAACTTTCCGCTTTACGTTTTCTCGACTTGAGTGCTAATTTACTGGAAACTATTCCTCAGGAAGTACAAGATCTCAACGTGGCTCATTTATGTCTAAGTAAAAACCACATCACAAGATGGCCATCAGTTTCTAGCAGTTCGCCACTACCTAAAACCTTGGAATTTCTTGATCTAAGCAGCAACAATTTGATGTGGTTACCAGATGATTTTTGGGTTCTTACAAACCTTAGGAACGTCAATCTTTCAAGTAAGCTCCAGTTTATTTATCATACTGGTAGTTGATTATTTTATTGTAAATTCTTTATGTTTGTGAGTCTTACCTAATACTTCAAATAAGCTATCTGTCTTAACTGGGTTTTAGTGACCTTCGATTTGAGTCCAGTTTAGACGAATGATTGAATATGCAGTGAAATAAATCTGTTTCCCTTTCCGTATACCATACTGAGGCTAACCTTGTTTTGCGACGGCAGTAATAAGAAGCAAAACACGGTTTCACGGATGAATTTATTTAATGCATCCATTTAAGCAGGCATACATGAGAATAAAGAGCATACAAGCGAAGCGAAATCGATAAGGCTAATAAGCCAACTCTCTCGCGCTGAAACATGACTAAGTATTTATAGTCATACACACACACAAACTCAAATATACAACAGTCAAATGACACTGTCTTAAATATATTAATAAAATGGTTTAACCAAGTTAATTGTGAAAAAACTCAAATATATGTGGGTTCCTATAATTTCTCTCCCTAGAAAACAAAGATACGGAACAATGTGTGTTTGCGAAAAAAATGTTATATGTAACAAAACGGAAAATATCGAAATTAAGATGTAAGATAAAACTATCGTGTAAGTTACTACAAGTATGTGTAATCTTGAGTTCGTGCACGTTCGTTAGGTCAGATAATAATTGAAGATAAAAAAACACGGCAATGTTTTCAGAAGGTTATTCACCTTGATGCCGGAATACACAAATTATATTGAACTTAATAAGAGTAGTTAGGATATTTAATGTGCATATAAAAAACGAGGAGGAAAAAATCATATTCAGAGCGGCGAAAGAAATTATCAATTCAAATCTAGGTAAAGTGAATTCTTTTTCAAACGGTAGTTTTTACTGTCAGGTGAATGTAAAATGAAGCCTTTAAATCTATTCCTAGTGTTATCAAGTGACAGAAAAATTCTTAGCATTACTTGATGCAAATAACACTATTACTGTTTATTAGTTATAAGGCATCTGTAGAATCTTAATTTTCGTCAGTAAATGCTGAGACTCTTCCATGGTTTCTAACGTAACTACTATAAATTGTAACAGTCAATCTCTCAGACTACTTAATCATAAGTTTCTACTGTGATATTAAGTTTGTAATCACTTAACTATTGTTGTATTGAATTAATTCCTAAACTTCCGATCGTAGCTGCTACCTTGATGTGGTGGTCGGGCTTACCTATCGTAATGACCCAACCGAGCTATATTGGCTGAAACAAATGTTCCTGTAGGTTCTGCCATGCCAGGCACGTCGATTGGAGAACGGTGAGACTAAAAGCAGCTACTCAAGGTCTGGGGGCGAAGTCGTACTGCTGACTGCAGAGGGGTGTGACAGAAGTGAAGTGCTTTTCTCAGACAACCAGCATCTGAAGCGATGCTGCCTTCTCAGAAGAAAGGAAGGATTAGAAAAGGTCGACCCTAAAAATGTCACACCACACGGGTTTTCCGTCTCCGGCGGTAAGGGCTAATACTAAGAAGCTAATACTCTAAAAACCTCTCATAAAAGGGTCGTGCGTGACCGACCTCAAGCAGTTGTCCCTTGGGCTCTGCAGTCAAGCTCCCAGGTCCCTAAGACCTATACTAGTCTACCTTCCTCTTCAGGTTCTTCAAGAAACACCCACGGTGTGGGCAGCCGGGAAGTGACAACCGCCCCTATTCCTATGAAAGCACACGAGATCGAATCGGTTACAATCAAAACCTTCCTACACCCCCTGACATCTCTCTTATCTTCACGACTAACTCTTCTCACATTCCTTTATCACCTCGCACCTCTGCTGCAAACGATTCGAGTTCCGAAACGTTATCCCTGAAACCTCGTTCCAAACCACATGTTGGAGCATTTAATGTACGGACATTGTGTCAAATAGGGTAACAGGCTTCCTTAGCTGGGACATTAGAATCTCGCTCAATCGATGTATGCTGCGTCTCGGAAACGCACATACAGGATCCGAGTAGCGTCACTCACCTGACCTCACCATTTCAAGATAAAGAAGCAACTCGATTTACTGTTTGTGTATCTGGAAGTCCTGATGCTGCTTCCCGTGGCCTCGCTGGCGTAGGTATAGCATTGAGTCGTAGTGCTGAACTATCTCTCCTACAGTGCATCCCAGTAGGTAGTCGCTTGTGCGCTGTCCGACTGAACGGGACAGTAAGGACTCGGAAATATAGGGACACCCGTCGTTGCCTCTTCGTCGCATCTGCCTATGCCCCCACTGACTGCAGTTCAGACGATGTGAAAGATGAGTTTTACAGAAAGCTTTCAGGCCTCCTCCAAAAAGTTAGGCACTCTGATATAGTAATAATGGCTGGTGACTTTAATGCTCATGTAGGTAGACTTGGTGAAAATGAAAGACATCTGGGTGGATCTTATGGTGTCGCGGCTCAGAGAACAGATAATTGCGACCGTCTGCTGCAACTGTGTTCAGATAAATGCCTATTTCTAGCAAACACTAACTTTAGGCATAATGGGAAGCATCTTTTGACCTGGCAACCTGAAAAGTCGTCTCAACGTTGAACCCAACTAGATCATATTTCCATCAGCTACCGGTGGGGGTATTTATAGATTGCTAGCATTCGTTAAGAGTAGATGTTCGTAGGTTACTAGTCTTCGATCATGGACATCTTAGAAGCATTACTCAGGTGTCCCAGTAAGCAATGCTGCCATAAGAAGCGGGTACTAGGTAGGGTTGGAAGATCAATTGATGAAGTATTAAAACTTCATCAGTTGAGGTGGTTGGTATATGTGTTACGAATGTCCAATCACCGACTGCCTCGAAGAGCTTTGTTTTGTGGTGTAGGAGCAGGTTGGAAGAAAGTTAGGGGCGACCAGACCAAAACATGGCAGAAACCCATGAAGTCACTGACAAGTGGACTGAGTCATGTTGGTAGATGTAGGCTACCTGGTTGGGGTCCGCGAGACGAAAGTCACTGGTGGTTAGAGACCTTGAATGACATGGCTCAAGATCGTTTGCAGTGGCTCAGGTGCGTCCACTCTTTGTGTTCTATGAAATTATAAGCTTCTGCATTCTTCATAATCTCTATTTTTCTCCTTCTAAATTTATCTCATTGAATTATACTTCTTGAATATTATCTTCAAATCCTGATCTCCATTAGCAGTAATTCTTCTACTATGGGATTTGAATTGACAATTGCGTCTCTGTGCTAATGTGGTTTGGTAACCTGAACTGATGTACTTACGTACGAAGTTCTACGTTGTAACTGACTGACTGAATTCCTAAACTTCCAGGTACACAAATTCTTGATTTATTGGTTTAAGTAGTCAGTCATCGATAGGTCTTGCGTCTCCATCTCACTCCAGTAAAATAAATGCTCAGGCAGCCTCGTGGCTTGTAGTTTTAACAGTATTGTGACTTTAAGGTGGGGTGAATAATCTAAATCCTTAATCATTGTCCTACAAAAGCTTTCATCTTTATGATATTCGTTGATGTCAAAAGATTTAGTGTCAGTACTAGTAGTGTAAAAAAGGGCATACTATCTAGGTCATAGCATGTTCTAAAACTTTAATTTGTTCACAATTTAACGAAGAAACTAATAACTACGGTTAGGACAGTAGTCTCTTCTCGTCATAAATCCAGTTTTGATATTTCTATCCTAGTAGTAGATCCTTTAAGGTAAGAGCTTTCAGTCATTTAATATATATATTTTTAAATTTTCCTCTAAATTCTTGTCAAATTAAAACGTATCTGAATGAAGGGAATTCGTTAACTGTTTTACCCTAACTGTGTTACTCCGTTTAATAAATAAAGCCTTCTGTAGTTAAAAAATCATATGAACTATTGTTTTTCCGAGCCAGCATTCAACGGTATTAATGTCTTACTTCAATCAGTCTATGACGTTGCGCGAACATCTGCCAATTTCTTCAGTTGGTAACTGCCTCAAATCCGACACCGTTGAAGCCTACTGGTCCCAGTTTCCCACTAGAACTCTAGGAATTTCCTCTCCAAGCTAGTCACTAGTGAGCACACAATAATTATTACTTTAGGGTTGTAGGGATTGTCGAGTTTCATTCAAGTCATGAACTAATCTATTCTAAACCGATATCGAAAACCTGGAAGCACTGAAAAGCCGTTTCGTTCTATTATAGGACTCCTCAGCAGTGCGTATCCACAACATTGATTGCAGGACATTAACACCGTTGAATACTAGCTCAGTGGTCTAGAGGCTAAGCGTTCTTGCACGAGACCGAAGGTCATGGACTCAGTCTCTACTCACGGGGTCGTAGATGCTCACTGCTGGGGAGTCCCATACTAAGACTATACGGCCTTCTAGTGCTTCTAGGTTTTCAATGGTGGTCTGACATTGATCGGCTCACGATTTCAATGAGAAAACACTTTAAACACAGGTTCTACAGCTATATATTCCAAAAGTGAACAGGTTTGAGACAAAATACATCGTTTACAATTACAGCATATCAGTCAATCAGCTACAACGTAGAACTTTGTACGCACATACATCAGTTCAAGTTGCCGCACTACATTAGCGCAGAGATGCAGTTGTCAATTCGAATCCCATAGTAGTAGAGGTAGTAGAAGTATTAGCGTGTGGATTTAAAACTGTTCGTTACATAAATTGTTATTATTGGAATAACCAGTAGGAAGTGTTCACTTGAATAAATTTATACGTAGAATGAAATTATGGGACTACCAATGATCAAAATAAATTCGGTTAACATGGGGTAAGAGATTATAGTATAATTGCAAATCAGAAATCACGTAATATATAGAATATCAAGAATGGAGTACAAATTAGTTATTAGGATTGGCCGTTAAATAAATTCCTCAAAACTTTTGTAATAATGATAACAGTGATAATAATCATAATATTTGTGAATAAGTTTAAACTACAGAAATGCAAGGAGAGAGGTTGCATGGATACTAATCAGATTATTATCATCAAAATGATTGTTAGTAGTTATATCTGAAGTTGGCCTAGGTGAAAGGAGTGGTTGAAAATATTTCTTCAGGACACAAAGCTTTGGCTTTTTAATCTGAATAGCTATTGCTTCAGCTATCTGGAGGATTCTTAGCCTAACAGATTGCTATTAACATTATAGGTTATAGCACATGACTCCTCTATGTTAGCCGTATAGCCCGTTTCTAATAAGTGAGTTAGGACCGAGTTGTTAACGGATTTAATTGTACTCTTGCGTAACCACACTAAAAGATCCTCGCGAGCATGAAATTAGAAATTCCTAGGATATCCGCCGATATAACTTGCTCCGCTTGAGCAGTTGAATCGATAGATACATGAGGTGGCTAGTTTAGTTAATTTATCTTTCAATCTTGAATTAACCTTTGTACGTAAAACATTAATTGTAGTTTAGCTTTATTAAGGGTTCTTTGGATAGCCCTCTGTAGCTTTAGTATTGGCATTGCACTAAGTTCATCGCTTCTAAATTGTAGGCGTATATACAATGACTTTTTCGGCATAGTTACTAGTTTTACACATTTTTTGCACTCTAGACACATATCTATATAAATCTTAAAATGTCTTGTTCTTTTGAAATAGTACATAATTAAACCCTTGATAAAGATCATGCTCAGTGGGCTAAAATGCTGACTATTCAGTACCCAAAATATTTTTACTGATTGTAAGCAAATGACCTTTTGTGTTCATTTACCTATTAAAAATACACTTTTACTCCTTGGTTACTAAATATAAATAAGGTATATAGTAAGGATAAACCAACGTATTAGTTTCTGATAACGAGGAGTTAAGACTTAATCCACGTCGTTACTAACTGAACCGAGTTCAGCTACAATTTACATAGCTGCCTGTCTAGTTAGTAAGACTTAGTATCTCCGTAGTTTTACAAAACAAACATAATTGGGTGATATAGTCAGTCAGTCAGTCAGTTGCAACGTAGGACTTCGTACGTATGTACATAAGTTCAGGTTGCCGTACCACATTAGCACAGAGACACAAATGTCAAATCAAATCCCATAGTGATAAAGATGGTAGAGGTATTAATGGTAATGAAGAAGACTAGGGTTTGAAGATATTATTCAAGAAGTATAATTCAGTAAGATAAGACTAGAAAGACAAAGGTAGAGGTGTTGACGAATCCATAAGATTAGGATTTGAGAGAGTTCAACGAATGGATGCACTTGCGCCACTGCAAACGATTTTGAGCCATATCGTTCAAGGTCTCTAACCATTGGTGACTATCGTCTCGCGGACCCCAACCAGGTAGTCTACATCTACCAACATGACTCAGTCCACTTGTCAGTGACTTCATGGATTTGTGCCATGTTTTGGTCTGGCCGCCCCTAGATTTCTTCCAACCTACTCCTACACCACAAAACAAAGCTCGTCGAGGCAGTCGGTGGTTAGGCATTCGTAACACATGTCCCAACCACCTCAACTGATGAAGTTTCAATACTTCATCTATTGATCTGCTATCCTTACCTAGTGCTCGTTTCCTAACGACAGCATTGCTTACTCGGTTGTCCCACGATATACGAGCAATGCTTCGAATACACCTATGATCGAAAACCAGTAACCTACGAATATCTTCTACTCTTAACGGCCATGTTTCACAGCCATATAGGAGAACGGAGCTAACTGCTGCGCAGTACACCCGTCCTTTGGTTAGCGAACGGATATCACGCCTACGCCATAAGTGGCGCAGGTTGGCAAAAGCCAATCGAGCTTTCTGTATCCGTGCCGAGATTTCGTCAGTCACCAGGCCATCAGCGCTGATGAGACTACCCAGATAAGTGAGGCGGTCGACACGCTCAACTGCTTCACTCCCTCTCACTAGTTCAGGTGCCGATGCAACCCAGTCTTGAAGCAACATTTTGCATTTCGAGGGGGAAAACCGCATCCCGAACATGCTCGCATTGTTACTTATGGTAGTCAGAAGACTGCATTTTGTCAGCGTCTTCACCGAATAGAACTATGTCATCGGCATATTCTAGATCAGTAAGCGGCTTTCCTGGTAGAAGGTCTACTCCTGAAAATTCACACGAGGATAATGTTATGTCTAGGAGCATATCTATGAAAAAATTAAACAAGAATGGAGAAAGTGGACATCCCTGACGGACACCGCTTGATGTAGAGAATTCAGATGACAGTTTGCCATATGCTCTCACTTGACCAGTGTTGTTCGAGTAGAGAGCTTGTATAAGGTTAATGTACTTCTGTGGTACACCTTTCAATGACAGACACTGCCACCAGAACCTCACGATCCACTGAGTCAAATGCCGCTTTTAGGTCCAGGAACACGGCTGTTGTCGGACGTCTAAATGTGTGTCTGTGCTCCAGGACCTGTCGTAGTGTGATGTGGTCTATACAACCACGTACAGGTCGAAAAGCAGCCTGGTTTTCTCTAGTCTGCTCTTCACGAGCACTAGTTAGACGTCTAAGCATAATCGAGGCTAACAATTTAGAAACTATATTAGTTAGACTGATTCCCCTGTGATTGTCACAAGAGGACTTTTATCCTTTCTTATAGATTGGGACAATTAGCGACTGAGACCAGTCAGATGGGATTACGTCCAGTTCCCAGATTCTACCTAAGATTTCGGTCAGTCTAACTGTTAAAACTGGACCACCATCCTTAAACATCTCAGGGGTAAGCCTATCAGGACCTGCTGCTCTACTTCGCTTCAGATTTCCTATAACTTTCTCAACCTCATGTAGACTGGGAGGACGTAAATCGATTGGGTGATAAAGTAGCACAAATTAAGGCTTTTCATTAAAACTGTTTGAAAATAAATGCTATTAAGCTTAAACACATTGAAAAAAGTGGGATCTCTCAGTTTTCTTTCTAATGTACTTTACGAAATTACTCCGAAACCGATCAATACTCAGCTTAACAACAATCAAATAGGTTTTCAAAGTGTTATTATATATCTACGTATCAATTAAAAAGTAATTTTGTTCATAACCTCCTAGACGAACAGTAGCTGAAGACGATGCTTTGTCAAAGGTACCTTTAACGCTACTGTGTGCACTACATGTAAAATGAAGAACCTCATAACTATGTAATATGATTAGAGTGCATATCACAGTAAGAAGAACAGTAGGACACTTAAGTTTCTGAAAATAGTAGTTGTCATAATATCTTGTTTCCGCAAATAAGAAGAAATAGCTTTTGCTGATACGTCTCGTGTTATATAGGAACGCAAGAGTATAAGATAATCAATGCGGTGCGTGTCTACATCTAGAGAACTGTATTATGAGAAAATGCTTGATGAAAACAACCAAGAACTAAACATTGCTTTAGTGATTCGACCTGTCGTTTTACTTATTTGTCAACAAATTACAAGTCATAGTAATATGGTGCATTTCCTGTACTTTCACAACAGATAACGGCTTGCGCGGT
The DNA here is from genome assembly GCA_944470395.2 of Schistosoma turkestanicum. Lineage (NCBI taxonomy): Eukaryota > Metazoa > Platyhelminthes > Trematoda > Strigeidida > Schistosomatidae > Schistosoma > Schistosoma turkestanicum. Next base: position 50,966,346 of record OX103971.1, read on the forward strand.
CTTCCAGTTGCCTTTCTGCACAAGTTAGATCGTCTCTGTGTGCTTATTTTGAATGATAACAAATTGGATTCTTTACCGTCCATACTGCCGTCTCGTCGACTTAACCAGCTAGTGGTTTACAACAATCCGTTTCTACCTGCCGATTTGGCTGTTAAACCAAGTGGTGTTGTCCCAACATTGCTCAACTGGGCATCTTCAAGTCTTCTCCGTAGTAATTGGTATGTTTGTGTATCTGTACTTTACATCTTAGGATATTTAATAATTATTTACTGGTATTAACTGTTTCTCCAGAGTTTTAACGCTTGCTGGATATTCAGTAACTGACGGGAAATAGTCCTTGACTTCTGATGTTAAATCCATCGATTACGGATATACACAACAATGGCTAGAAATTAGGTCAAAGGGGTAGATAGTCGGAAAGAATGTGCAAAAGATAACGCAAACGTTGGTAACAATCATTTGAAATCACTATTGAAAGGACAGAATGTTAGCCACATGGAAAGATCCTAAGAGCCCCAATAATTTAACTCAGGGCAATAAAAGCTTTACAATTAAGTCACTCAGTTCAAAAACGCAACTCCAATTATATGACTAGTTCGTGTTTTATTTCTGTCGAACATAAACCACCTTGCTACTATCACGATTGTGTGCGTTAAGTTGACTGGGGAAATTACTGTATGAAATAGGCGTAATTTGGAGAAACTTTTACGTCCTGGACGTTTTTTAAAGTCTAGTAGCAATAAACGCTGAGGATTCTAGATCGTCACAATCATGATAGGTGTTCTTCGTGCACTACTTTGGAAGGTGTATGTTAAGACTCCTGCTTTCCACCTCATTACCTCTGTCAAATAGGAGCGTCTTCATACCAAAACTTCTGTCTGCAAGTTAATTAGGGAAACACCGAGATGGTATTTTCACCTAATTGAGGGTACGAGACCCATACTGCATCATAACGCTCACCCAATAGTTACACAATACGACTTAACGATGCTTAGGTGGTAAATTTATGTTTTTCAAACTTTTTGGCTATTCTATAGGTATCCATGCCTCGAAAACATCTTACCCTGGGATTTGCGTATCCGTTTAGCAGTACTTCGAATTTGCTTATGCTGCCGTTTACACTGCGGTGTGAACCCTTACCGCATCCTTGTATCGTACAAAAGCTGGGTGAACATTTCTTGCGACCGACAAAACCCGCCAAACATTCTGACATACTTATGCAGTGATAAGTGTTTAGCAACGTTCAGTTCCGGTACTTGGAGATACACTTTAGATTAGTTTCTGGTTGATACTTCCTTTTTTGTGTGGAGTCCTAATTTCTTTCTAAACACTTCAGTGTTGCAAACCTACTTATCAATGATGACTGTATCACTGATGAATACACATATTTCTCCTCTAATTTCATTGTTTTATTGAAGACAGTTGGATAGTGAATATTTTCGAGACGGATGAAGTTGGTAGACGTTGGGGTAACTCAAAACGGTAGTAAGGATTTTGCAGCTAGTTCAATGAATTAGATGAGCGTAACATCAAGATTATTGAAGATATCTGTACTTCGTACATTTTTGAAGAAACGTGTGCTAGTAAGGCTTAGAAATTTCTTACATTTAGATTTATGACATATAAAACTGAATCAAGCATTTTATCATATTAGACGAAAGATGTGCATGAAACGAGTGAGTAGTGTGCATTTGTATTCTCAGATAAATAAAATGCAAATATTACAAAAAAATAGGGGGATAATAATCAAAATTTCTGAACATTTAAGTCAGTGAGGTCGTTGAGTTCCCATACTGTCTTCGTTAAAATGTGGCGTAGTTTTTCTAGTTCTTCTGTTACTGTCAATAACCTTTTGATTGCTTTTTCGCGAGCCATAATTAATTGTTCTAATTCAGCACTTGGCTCCTTGTTTGTTATTGGGGTATCTACGTAAGGGATAAGGTTAGACATGTCAGCAGGAAGTAAACGGTCACAACTTCCTTTTACTACATGAAAGGCCTGAAACAGAATGGAGAATGAAGCAACAATCATATCATGCTGACTCATGTACGTAAATTACATTTCGCGAAACAAGCAGTTTCAGACTCATCATATATAAAGTTCCTGTGTTGTAGTTTTGCACTCGTGTATACTGAATTTTAAAAATCGAACAAGACCAACCAAATTTTCGCCGATTTGTACATGGCTGATCTATGAAGGTGCGCTTAATCTGTGAGTTCGTGTCTCTTTTTTTCAGTCATTCTAATGAACTGGGTGACATCTTATTACACAATACCATAGAAGATAATATGAAATGTTAGCGGATTTAAGATAAGAAACGAAGTTCGATGGACAACAACTAACGAGTCATGGACACAAAAATATCTCCATATCTTAAAACAAGTGAGCAAGTGGAATTCTGTAGCTTCAATAAACAAGAATGAAGTCTTACTAGTCTTTAAGTAATAAGAAACTCAATTAACAGCAACTTAGCTAGAGATAAAGATTTATTGTATCACCTTTTCAGATAATCAACATGGAACCACGGCTTCAATACGCCGTTTGGTCGAGGTTACGCATATATTTGTGTTAGAAATTATCAACAAGTCATTATATTTGGTGGGTATTCGAAACATTTAAGTGAGAACTGCTCATCTCTGGACTTTATATACGTATGTGTCCGTCCCTTACACAAATGAGCGTAGAGCAATCAAAAAAATTCTAGGACAGACAATTTTACTGCTCGTATGATGAAACAATAGTAGTTTAATGGGTGACGGCCGCCAGCGCATTTTAGTTTATCTTGTAAAACTGGCTGTCACCAATTGCAATAAATAAAACGTGATTGAAACCACTACAAGCTACCATCCGAAATAATTTTCCACTGATACCTGTCTAAGAATCTCCTTGTTATTTTTCATCTGCTGCAAAGTTTCCGCACATTGTGGTTCAGCGATAGATGCTTGGTGAGTACTCATACCACGAGTTTTAGGATCCATGCACGCATAGAACAACAACATCAGATCTCTTAGTCCACTTAGCATATCCTGCAATGCTTCTTGGCCACATTTTGATGCATATATGGGATTCGATAAATCTTTAGTACGTGGTCGACCTTCTGGCTCCTAAAATGTAAGTTATTACAGTTTATTTACAGGAACTAATAATGGAATCAAGAAAGTAAGATTTCGTGCCAATCATTTATTCTTTGAAAAATGGACTACCTTTAGTATTTAGTATATCTATGTAATAACCGGATCTTCTGGCAAAATGTAGCTGCTTTTTTATTTTATCAGATGGATCCCATGCTTCTGAACGTATTCTCCAAAATTCTAATAACTGTTGCAATTTGCCTTCCTCCTTTTTCTCACGCATCATCTGCAGTTTTCGAAGCAACACTGCATGACGCTTACGTAGTCTCTTCTTTTGGTGTTTTTTCATCTTGCGCCTTCGAACTGTGATATCGTTTTTGAGTTCTATTGGAATGACATCCGGTAGCGACGGCAATGCAATGGGTTTGTTGATTCTGATCGCGCTCACAAAAGTAGGCGCTTCGAACACACATTTCTCGAGATTGGTCAATCTAACAACATCGGGAAGAAAAAACTTGATTTCAGCAGCCTTCGGTTTAAAGTTGAGTATATTGTGTGAGCTTATTAACTGCTGTTTATTTAAGCTTTGGAGGGGGGATATGTAGGTATGCGCTAATTTCGGGAGGTTTCTTAATAGCCTGAAATGCTAAAGGAAGTTCTTTCGTAAGGATGACATAATTCATACCTGCAGCATCCTAACCAAGGCACTCGCAAATCCTAGTGCCAACAAAAGAGACTTGAAACTGGGGTTCACTCTTTTATTAGGAAGACCTTGAGCAGCTCCATTCAAAAAGGAGTGGCTGCGTTTCAATTTCCAATATCTTTTAATCCAGCTAGTATAAATCAATTGCTTTCCTTGCACTCGTCTGTTGTTGTTTTGGTATGGTTCCAAGTATTTGTTTATATTTAACGGATAGTAGTCTAGTCGCTAGACTGTACTAATTGTAGCCAGTTGGCAGTTATTCATGGATTTGTACGTCCCATGATTTGAGCAAGTGCGTTCGCCCCAGTATAAGAGTGTTTCTGGATGCCAACAGCTATTGCGTCACGAGTCGGAGGTCAGCTAGTCGCAATGCGGAGAATAATAAGGGGATAATTCTAATGCTAATGAGAAGGCAAAGATTTCAGAACTAAGTAGATAAATGAGTCGACAAATTAACTGATTGGTAGTAAACATTTTGCAAGAGGACCGAAGTGTAAGTGTAATGACCTCACATATATTTGAATTCGCTTACATTTTATTAGGTCAAGCCTTTCGGTTAATTTACTTAACCAGGTCATTTGTATAACATTTACTCATATGTACCATTGGCCTTTATTATTGTGTGGTTTGTATGGATTAGTATGACTGAACATTGTGTACACCTGCGCACATATTCATCCTATTCGCTTTACTAATAATCTCGTAAATATCAAGATGACTCAAATATCTGCCTTTGTATATATATGCACATTTTTATCTTATCAATTCATTCGCGCATTCACTCGCTGGTGTGTCTGCTCGGTCTGCTTGTGGTCTGCTATCATGATGTCTTCATTTCCAGTGTTGTTCATGCCAACCTTGGCATTTAGGTGTCCCATTAGAATCGTCAAATCATTTGATGAGCATCTGTCGACGATCGACTGCAGCCTCTCCTAGAATTGAACTTTATCGTCGTCATTGTAGTCGTTGGTATGTGCACAGCATTGCAGATGTTCATTGTAATGTCCTCTTTCTTTGTTTTGAAGGATGCTTTGATGATCCTGGGTCCAGTAGATTCCCACCTTATCCAGTGCCTTTTGTACTTGCTCGGACAGCATCAGTGCAACTCCTTGTGTGTGAGCCCTTTTCCTACTTCATGGCCGAAGTATAACAGCAGCTCTCTTGAAGCTAGTCTAAGTTGTTCAACTTGCGTCCAATTCGTTTCACTGATTCCAAGCTCATCCAGGTTGTATGTTCTCATTTTCGCAGCAACTTGGAATAGTCTTCTGGTCTCCCATATAGTTCGAACATTGCATATACCTAAAAGAATTATTGCTCATGTCGTCAGAAGGGGTATTGGCCTTATGACTTCCGAGGAAACTCGGCTTTATTCATGAGACGCCATAATTCGTCTGAAATTAGAACTTCTAACTCCTGGATGTCCGTTTACTACAAATAAATTTAACCAAAATTACGAGTTGTATAACCAAGACTATATTAAAAACAGTGGTGCACTTCACTGCCAGCCTATTCAACATTTTCTGGGATACAGCCACTTGTGGTACCGCTGGCTTGACATATAGCTCAAGTCATTTCATACCACATGCGGAATATACAGTTACTCCCCTCATACTATGTCAAACAGGCACCGTTCTCACCCTTTCTTCTGGGCTAAAAACTCCTCATGGAAACTTCAGTAACTTATTTAATAAGTTTCTTCCTAACCCTTTTCACCAACAAAACGCCCAGTCGAATCGATTTTAAACATTTGTTGAATGTACATCTTATCAACACTGGTTCGATCTGTATCAAAAAGACCATTTTAGTCATGTTTGTGACTATTAACCAATCATCACTTATGGACCATCAGTAATATTTCTGGTCTACTTCGGAGTGATACGTTACAAGGGCAAGGAGGAGAATGCCTGATATAAGCCCACTTTATCCTTAACTCACTTTTATGTGATATGCCGGAACAAGATTCTGTGTTGATCGTTCGGAAACCCTCAAATACAGTTTCCTGATTGTTCGGTTGTGCTTACCGTCAGCCTGACGCACCAACAAGAAATCTAGCAATACTGTTAGAAGTATTCACGTTCGCTTCACCTCTGCCTTTTACAGGTAAGGCTAGTTGTGGGACTTTAGTATGACCGAAATCTCTTAGTTCCCAGCCAAAGCACATAGGCGTTCTGAATTATTTACTGAATGCTTAGAGATTGTAGTGTGGACTAAATATATTGACGGCCCAACCAGAAATCAAAATATGTTGGATTTAGTTTTCACAAGCAACCCCATTCCTAACACTGTATACGCTGGAAAACTGTTCCCAGGTAACGAACATAATATCGTCATGTGCAGTCCTGATATAGAAGTCACAACTATAAAATATAAATCCATTACACTTCGTAGGAACTATATTAACATTGACTGGAAAACTTCCGGCATTGCCCCAAGTATTGACTGGATTAACTGCTTTACCGTAAACAATACAGACGAACTAATAAATTTATCTTATCGCAACACAAGTAATATCTTCCATCATCTCGCACCCTTATGATGCTGGAGGTCCAGAATTGCCAAGGACTAATATATGCCAGATCGTATATGACGACGTCTTGAAAGACATGCTTCCAGACTTTGTAACCGTTATGACTTCTCGTTAGTTAAGATGACAGAAATAAGTAAAGATGCAGAGATAATACATGCGAAAAAAGACGTTTTACAGGAAAAAACGTGCTGTCAGGCTGAATAGTGCACTTATTAAAATCTGTAGAAATAATCTTAAATGCTCCTAGTTGAAAGGAGGGGGTGTGTTTATCAAGGACTACCAAATTTTTAAAGATCCTAAGAGTATGGCAGAGCTGTTTTACGAGCATTTTTATGCTTTTTCAGCAAACAAAAACCCAGCAAATGAATCGCTGCTGATCATATGCCTTCCTGTGAAATCTTCAGTGTACAAAATATTTTTTAGGCGATTAGTACACTTAAACTCTCCCAGATTAAAGAATCAGATGCTTTTCCAGCCAGCATGCTTAACAATGGGATCAGTGCGCTATGCGTTATTCTTCTCAAACTATTCACCATACCGTTCTCAACAGTGTTACCCTAATAACTGGAAGACCTCACATATCATCCTCACAATTGAATCTGGGCCCACAGCAAATTTTAGAAATTAGTGTTACGTCCAATTTATTGCTCCTTGATCCTTATAAGCACTGTGTGTCGATCTATTTGCAATTCACGATCCCAAATCAAGGTAAAACCGAATTCCAAAGTTAGGTACCAAAGTTTATTGTCAATTCACAAATAATCGACCAAAATGTCGTTGGTTTATTACAAATAGACGACCAATGTCGTTCTATTTTATAGATTCCTGGAGCAAAAAACTGCAAACGAACAATACTTAAGAGCTACCATGTAACTACAGCAAATCATGTGCTAAACATTAGACAAGTTTGATGTATGCAGTAAATATTCAATGCGCTGCTAGAATACTAAGTTTTATTACTGTTACTCATTTCTCTTTCGTGGTCTAAATTACCGTGTATCGTACCTACTTTCAGCATTTTTTCCTGTTTTACTCCAGCTGGAAGCTGATATGTTCTCTACCACAGCTAATTACTGCCATTGGTCTTTTGCCAACGGATCTTGAATATCGTACACAAACACCTGTGCATAAATATCTTCACTTTCTGACGATGATTCTTCGAGATTCAACACCGTACAGTAGTAGAAGAACGACGGTTTCACTGAAAATTCTGGCTCTGGTGTTGATCGACAGTTGTTTTCAGCTTCAGATGTCTTTCACTTGTAGTATTGCTGACCTTGTCTTGCTAATCTGTACCTTCATATCTATATTAGGTCCTTTATCTTTATCAGTGATGACATTCAGGTAGTTTGAAGTTCCTAGACGTTCCCCATTAAGTGTGATGTATATAAGGGTCTGTTTTTTCCTTTTCAACGTTAAGGCCTACAACTCTGCCCGGAACACTCCTAGGGTTACTGCCAGTTCCAGGAGGATTGAGTATAGGTTAACAACCTGACTCTATACAAAACGGACTTGCTAAGAGCCTCCTGACCAGAAACAATCATTTCAACCACTTGATCTCTGCCGTAGGGGATTTATGATGCTTCATGTTGAAAGCCGAGTTTCTTCAGAAGTTACAAACTCGATGCTGCTTTCGACAATCAGAGAAACAAACAACAAAGGTCAACATATCGCACACGTTGTGTGAAAGCTTGAGTGTTTACATAGCATTGTATCTGAGATTTTTCTATTCTAACTTAATAAAATGCTAACCGGAAACATTCGGTCGCTCGTCTCTAAACAGTTTTGTTGAGGATTTCTAAAGAACAGTCCCTAGATGGTGATCTATCAAACCTTTAGGATCAGACACCCTTTGCAAAACTAACTGTCTGTGGTTGTCATTCTTACATACTGCGTTCAAAGAGATAGACGCAGAGGTTTCAACAAGCAGATACTAACAGGATATTGTTCAGAAGTGCACTTCCATAGTAATCAGAAAAAAATGTGAGCAGCCCTATCATCTGCGTTCGCATATATATTCCAGCCAAGCCGAGCTATACTCGTTCTGGTTCTTCAGTTGTTTTCCGAACGAAATTGAAATTCATTAATGGTCCCTGAATCATTTAGTGATTTGCTGACTCTCTATTTATTATGTTAGCATTTGCGCACAAATACTATGATGTATTATTTCTAGGTGCTTCATAAACAGAATATCATAAATGCATTATACAATCGTGTTATTGATATGAAATCGTTACTAAGCTATTTCCTCATGTTCCTGGATAAGAATTTTTTGATTTGCTTGGAGTGTAACAGTCAGTGATGAAAGTCCACTTCAGTAAAGTAAGAAACTTTGGCGATACATTAGTCCTGCACTGATTTATGTCTAAAAGCGTGAACATACCTTACAACACTCAGTGACAGCACAAGTTGGTGCTGCATGTGTGTCTGTGGCACATTCACCGGGTTAAAGAAACTAGATACGCCGTTGTAAAACTACTTCCAGAACTCACTAAATCCCGAGACACTTTTACGGTACACCGAATATTAAGACTAACCTTAGAAACTATCAACAAACCATGAATATATTGTAACCCAATTGCCATTCATACAGGAATCGCGAAATGATAGGCACATTCCCCTACTCCTGCTAGCAACCCCGTCACACTCCTACCCCTAAACTTCGAAAATTCCTTAGTATTTAAATTCACATCAGTATCTTATCTTCCACAGCACTTTTAGTTTTTAGTTTAAGTAGAGAGACAAACGGAAAAGCCTGTAGTTGCTGCTTGACTACTGTCGATCCAAGGAACCCAAACTTCATGTACCGTCGTCAGTTCCTTCTTGTTCATCTGTTAACAGTTTTTAATAAGTTTTTATTCCCCCAACTCATTAACATCCAAACATCCTACTTTCTTACCTGTTTATTGCCATACTCAATAATATTTTATAACTACTTTCCCTGGTTTTCTTTCGTCCGCTGTCTATTCTTCCAATCTCAAAACTACTTATTAACTGACCTATATCTTACAATTTATACCGTTAGTTAATTATATATCAGAGTGATATGCTACGTGGATATTTAGTCCAAGACATAGAAGCTAAAGTTGTCTGGTTTGCATGTAACGCGTAGCTAGGTGCAAAAGTGCATTCCGACAAGGTGTGCAAAATTTAGAGCTTAAACTGAAATATTAATAAAAACCTATCGCTAAACTTCAGAGAGCCTAGCATCACAAAATAAGGGGGGATAGTTTTTCTGACCAGCATTCATGAAGGTGGGGCGATAACCTCAATCTACCAATATCTGTGTAGCAGAACATTTTGCTTTCTTACGGCTTCTTACTTTTAACAGGATGTAACTGACGAATGATATTTGAGTGACTTTTTCAAATCGACCACGTCTACGACTCACCTTTGTAGCCTTGCATTGGTTTCACTTCCTACCAAGCAATCCTACTACAAGCAGATCTGGACAAATTATGGTGAAAAAGAACTCATTCGTGACTTCTTGAACCGCAGTGATAAAAAGAAAAGGAATAGATAAAATATTACAAATGCATCAGATCAATGTGCTTCATCACTACATTCTGTAAATCAACCTACTCTCCGAAAATTTAGTCCTTCTGAATTTCCTCTATTCATACGACAATACCGAAGGTCCCGGTTTCGAATCCTGCGAGGAACAGGAGTCGTGGATGCGCACTGCTGATGAGTCCCATACCAGGACGAAACGGCCGTCCAGTGCTTCCAGTTTTCTAATGGTGTTCTAACACTGGTGGTTCGTCGTTACGTAACTGTCGTAACTCCCATCAACTGTCGTATTGTACATCATCGAGTCCGAAACATTATCTATAATTTTATGTTGAAAATTTTAGCTATCTATATGAAGCCAGTGTATCTTGTGAAATGTCTACGTAACTGGACAACTTTTTACATAAAATATGTTAGCAATTTTACCATTTTTATCCTGCCTGTAAATTGGTATACCTCTTGTAACACGTTGTTATTCGAGAATATATTATTATTATTATTATTATTATTATTATTATTATTATTATTATTATGTTCTAACTGCTGCTCGTACTGATCACGGCTTTTTGTACCTGACTCGTATTATGGGAGACAGTTTAAGTGAGATTCTCTGAAATGTTAGAAGTGTTTATTTGGCAATCTGTTCTGAGTTTAAAACTGCTCTCAATGCAGGAGGTTTACCCTCACCTACATCCTGACCCTTAAATATATAGCATAGTTTGTTCGGGGTACTGCTTATTTTAAGCCTTGCTTAGTATCTACCCCACTGTTAGGTATCGAAGACAGCCCTCATTTTCCGTTAGCTCGTCTCCGACGTTGAAATTCTAAACAAAGTTAGTGAATTTCGTTTATCATTCCTGAACCATTTGTGCCTGATTCATGTCCTGGGACTTATTGTTGTTATTATCGCCCCCTTCTCAGATCACTTACTTAATCTGTCTGGCGTTTTATCTCTGCTTACTCTACCTCACTTACACTTCAATCCTCTCCCACAGTTTTCGATGCCAACTAGTTAAACTACTTATCCATTTATTTGTTTTGTTATTAAATTTTCAATGACCGCAGAATTTTCTCTTTATCATTCTCCACATTGCAAATAACTGATCCTCTGCCTAGTAACTTGATAGCTGTTAGTGTCCAGGAACGCTACTGCCGTGAAACAAACATTCTTTTTCAGATCGCGGGACACAGAATTCACAAAAACTGCCAACTGACAAAAATTAGTGCAGTCAGGTGGCTAGACTAACATCCAGTGGACACTACCAAATCTCCGGAACCCTTCCGAAAGGACAGGAATCGAGCGCTCTCAAATCAATTGGTTTATACGAGCTCGTGAAAAAGATACTAGATGTTAGATATAACACTATGGTACTGCTGGTTAAATTGATTTGACAGAATATTTGTAGGAAGAGGTTAAAATTAGATGTGGGTTGAGGCCTTAAAACCCTTAAATACGTCTAGAGAGAAACTTACAGCATGTGTTTCGCGTTAAGACTGGGAAGCATGTGTATGAATATTCAAACATACCCATTTCCTTGATGAAGTTTAAGATGGATTAGTTGATCACGTATGAGCAATCCACTCAAAAAACCAGTGAACATATCTGAAACCTGAATTACTCATTACGTGAAGTATTCTCAAATGATAAAAATAAAATAGCGGGTGTGTGAGTGTCTGCCTTCCCTCAGAAAGCTAATTACAATTAGTCAGACATGGAGGAAAGTGAAAACATTTTTACTGATACACTAGCTGAATAATTGGAATAGAAAAACGGACAAAACGAGTTTCTAAGATGATTTAGTGCACATAACTCATGGTTCCGATCACAGGTCAGCTTATCGATTTTGACACAACGTTCTTATCACAAATGCATTTTCTGGGGTATGAATCAATTCACCTGAAGCTCTTTTCCCTTTTTTCATTACTACCGTAATACACCACGCAAAACATATGTGGCATGTATCACTTAACCTTAGCTCTGATTACTGACATCAGAAACCTGTTAAGTCTATTATCTGGAGAATTTTATCAAGGAAACGAACGTCCATTTATATCCTCACTACCAGCCATATGCAGCTCTGAAGTTAACGTACATTAATTCTCGGCCACCAGTCATTTTTCGCAACACAGTTTCTTAAGTCAGTTCAACCCTTATGTCGCATATTCCAGTCTCTAACATCATCTTTAATATCACTCTACATCTATGAATATAATGTCTCTAAAAACATCCGTTTGACTGGTTAGCTTATGACGGTAAATGTGGTAGAATTTGTATTAGGTCGTTATTACCAGTAAACTGAAATCAATCATGTAAACCATTGTTAATTAGGTATATTACCATTATAAACTAACAGGGCAGGGAATCTATGGCTTCAGGAAGACTAGTAGTGTAGGATATTGATAACTATCAACATTATATAATTATATCACTGACAAATGACGCGTTCCTTGAATAATCTGTAGTCACAGCCCGAGGACAGTCTTCTCAAAGACTAAGAAGAAATTCCAGGAATAAATAATGATTTCATTCTCCGAGGTTATAAAGAGAACATAGATTCTATCGTGTTAGAAGAAATCAAGTGAGCAGAGGCATCGATACCAGAGATCCCGTTTAATCATGCTGACATACCCCTTTCAGGCTCACAATCCGCACACCGTCGCAGTGGTCATCAATAGTGTTATTTCTGGGTATGCAGTTCATGGCAGGAGCTCAGATTTATAGAGATGTGTTAACGATGAGCGAACATTGTACCAGTTAATGGTATTTACGGAGTTGATGCACCATTTTTCGCTTGCTAGTCCTGGTATGGCTATTAAGTATAGTCAGTTACACTATATTTCATTTTGGACTTGAACGAGGATACTTCGACTGTAGCAGAAAGCATAATCCGTATGCATAAACATGTATAGTTATCTGGTCTTCCCTTCACAATGAAAAATTAGACAGTACACGATCCGAAGAAATCTGTACACAGATTAATTGGCCTTATGAAAAAATCTGATGGATCTTTGTGTTGATTGCCTGGAGCCACTTTTAAGCAAGTAATCTATGACTTTGATGTAAATGTTCATGTGACGAAGTCATGGCCTGAACCTGAAGGAATTGTCTGGAATTTTTCGATCCCACAATTGCTGCTAAAAGTTGATTATTTCATGACTCTGATGACAATCTAGGATGCAGAAATGGTGGATTTTTCATGGAGAATGTTAAATGTTATTAGCAAATGAACCAACAAAATAAATTACTGATGGCCGCTTTTTTATTTCATCTGACTTCGATGTAATTACGCTTGTTTATCTGCCAGAGCCAAAATTGTGAATTCTTGAATAACCAGACTGAGCTTCATTGGCTCATTTTATGTTTTTTTTACAACTGGGTCTGCATTATTTTTGTCACTTCCTTTGTCAATTGAATAGACTGAGTGGATTCCTGCTAAGCACTAATAACATTAATCTATATTTCAAAACAGATAAGGTTCTAGAGGCCAAACGCCTTACCCGTTTGCAACTTTGGGCATGCCAACTCTCAGATCCTAAAAGTTAAGGGAGTTGTTTCGGAAATTTTCTATAGGTAAGCCCTAGAGACTTAGGCATAAGTTACCAAACCACTTCTCCTAGTAGTATGCGCGAATGGTCTTCTAGGTGATCAGTCTCATTTTTGCTAAATACAAGTTAATTTTCTATATGGAGGCTGACAAAAGGACTTGATGATGTTGTTTCCATTCCGAACGTCCTGAACCAACCGCGAAAATTTACTACTGCCCGGACATGAAGAATATAGATGTTAGTAAGGAATTATTCTGACCCCTACTTTTCTCAAGTATGTCTTAGGTACGCACTAAACGAACTAAAATGCTATTTGTAACGTAATCTTGTACAAAGGAGATGACTTGTTTGCTTGAACAAGTTCAGAGTCGTCAAAAAGACTACCGGTATTCCGCATAGTTCCATGTAGCATAGTACCTATAACATACACAGTTCTAATAGGTCACTCCAATATCGCTTCACTAAACGGTAATGATGCTCAAAATACACACATGAATTTCTTTAAAGTTAAATTCTGACAAACGTGAAAATCACTTTCAGGAAAGAGCTAGATAACGTGTACTGGTCAACTTAAAAAAATTCATTACAACTAACCTAAGTTTCAGTGATGATTAAAGATATTAATTTCGATGGTCGACTTCATTCATTTCAAGAGAAGGGCATTATTCAAGTTTCATAAGGTCAACAGGCTGGGATTTACTTTATTTCATATAAGTGGAGTCATTTGGTTGCACGGACCGATGACTCAGTAAGTAAACAAAATGTAGAACATCTATCTTCTTTCAGGTTCTAAAGTGGTAAGAAAGTATTTTGAAAAAAAATTAACCTATCGATGATTCTGGCAGTTGAACAGAATAAATTCGTTGTCTTGAAGGAATAGAGTTGGGTGTTAAGGGATGACGGACTTTCCTAGAGGTGGTTTACATAACGTCTCTTTTTTATCACTTTTTACTTTTGTTTACTTGTGAACCTACACTTTGAAAGTGAAAAACGAAGTTATTCCTCTGCTTCATATCTACAGAACTTTCAAAGTTATCCACAGCATTTGGATGTTGTTAGAATGTCTCAAGTACGTACCACAAACAGTTGAGCGCGTATAGTTGAAGGCATGGTGAGTTGCGTTTACCCTTATTATCCCTCAGGCTATAGTAAAGCTAGTTAAGAATAAGGCTTATTTTAAACGATATCAAGTCAAGTTCAAAAGGCGAAGAGGTAAGATATGATTTAAATGTATCACATGCCTCATTATCCAGAGGGGAAAACTGACTACTACGCTCGCAAACGGCTGATCTGGCAAGACAAAAACAAATATAACACACCTAAATACCGATTAGTAGTTCGTTTTACTAATAAGGATATAATCTGTCAGGTTAGTAATTGACTTTACTTACTTAAGTTAATTAGATAATTTATGCACGTATTGATGGGGATCGAGTGTTATGCTCCGCCTATGCTCACGAACTACCTCGATATGGTGTTAAGGTGGGGTTGACTAATTATTCTGCTGCCTACTGTACTGGCCTGTTGTGTGCTAGACGTGTGCTGAAGCAATTGGGCTTGGACACCTTGTATGCTGGAGCTGAAAAGGTTGATGGACAAGAATATCATGTGGAATCTATTGATGGACAAAAGTCTGCTTTTAGGTGTCATCTTGACGTTGGCCTCGCAAGGACCTCATCTGGTGCCAATATTTTCGGCGCCCTTAAGGGAGCCGTTGATGGTGGTCTAGATATACCTTACTCACCCAGCAGATTTCCAGGGTACAACCCGGAATCTAAGGAATACAACGCTGAAGTTCATCGAGCCCGAATACTGGGTCACCATGTTGCCGAATACATGAAACAACTTCAAGAGGAGAGCGAAACTGATTATCAGCGTCAGTTTAGTGGGTACATAAAACATGGAATCACTGCTGATAAAATTGAATCTATGTATCTCTCAGCTCATGCAGCAATCCGAGCGGATCCTTCACATATTTCCAAAGAACAGAAGGAAGTCCAACCGAAGAGGTTTAATTGTAAAAAATTGTCTTCTAAACAAAGGAAGCAACGTGTTCGACAGAAGAAAGCACATTATCTTTTCCAACTACAAAAAGAGATCGCCGCTGCTGAATAGTTGTATGTTACAATAAAATATTGGTCCGACTTTCTGTATTTTACTAAGGAATTTCACATAACCCAGCCTTGACGTCAGAACTTAATTATTTACCATGACACTAGTTATTCTTTTACAGTTACTATCTCCGTCTGATATTTTCAGGAGTTTCACTAGTTGACATAGTTCTACTTGGTGAAGACACTGGTAAAATGCAGTGTCGCCTGACTACCCTAAGCAACAATGCAAGCATATTCGAGATGGGATTCTCCCCGTCGGAATGCAAAATTTTGCTTCAGGATTGGCTTGTTTCGGAACCTGAATGAGTTATAGGTAGTGAAGCTGCTGAGCATGTTGACCGATTCATTTATCTCGGGGGTCTCATCAATACCGATGGCCTGGTGACTGACCAAATCTCAGCACGGATACAGAAGGATTGATCGTCTTTGCGTAGGCGGGCTATCTATTTGCTAACCTTAGGACGATTGTACTGCGCAGCTGTTCTCTCCATCTTTGAGGCTATGAAACATGGCCAATCATTGTAGACAATATTCGTAGGTTGCTAGTTTTCGATCATAGGTGTCTCCGAGGCATTGCTCGTTTATCCTGGGAAAGCCGAATAAGCAATGCTGTCGTTAGTGCACGGGTGGCAGGTAAATATGCACATGTATAACGAATGTCCAGCCAATGACTACGTCGACAATCTATGTTTTGTGGTGTAGGGATTTGTTGGAAAGGAGCTAGGGGCTTACAAACTGAAATATGGCACGTATTCATGGAGTCACTGACAAATAGACAGTCATATTAGTGGATGTAAACTACTTGCTTGTGCGAGATAGTAGTCGATGGTTATATTCCTTAAATGCCATGATTCGAAACCGCTTGCAATAGTGCTGGTGCATTCATTGTGTTCCCTCAAATCCTAATCTTTGGAGTTCCATATCAGCTTTTCCCTACGTTTTTTCCACTAGATTCTACTCGAGTGGTTTCTTCGAACCCTGATCTCTTCAATTACTCCTGGTACTTCCACCTTTACTACTATGGGGTTTGAATTGACAATTACATCTCTTCGCTAATATGGCGTCGCAAATTGAACTAATGTACCTACGTACGGAGTTCTACGTTGTTGCGGACTAACTGAGTAGTGGTCATCTATACTTTGCACTTGATCAAGTCTGGATTGATACTACAAGTCATATCGTTTGGAATTCCTTGTCAGTCGTTAATATATCCATTCCTGTAAGAGTGTTGTCGAAGTATGCTGTACCAAACTACAATACTGTCTGTCTTTCGTTAACAACCTAGACCCTAACAGAAAAATCCCTGAGATTTTTAGGTCTGATGCTCCAGTTTTATCAGTTAGGTTAACTGGAATCTGGGAACTGAACATAATCTCATCTGGCTGGTCTCAACCATTGATTGTCTCAGTCTGTAAGGAAGGATAAAAAACCTCTTGTGACCATCACGGAGGAAACAGTCGAGCAAATATTACTCATAATAATAATTCAACGCCTAACTAGAGTCTGAGAAGAACAGACTCGAGAAAGCCAGGCTGGCTTCAGACCCGTTTGTGGATCGAGTAATCTCACTTCGATCTGTTCTAGAACATAGACACACATTTCGACGTCCCACAATAAATGTGTTCCTCTACCTTAAAGTGGCGTTTGACTCTACCAACCGTGAGGTTCTGTGACAGTCTGATTTCCTCACGACCTTCGTCTCTTAGAGTTTATATCACTGGATTAAGCTTCTCGAATCATATGTTCGATCCCTAATCTTTTCAGGTCGCCACACCACGTCAGCACAGAGACGAAACTGTCAGTTCAAATTCAAGAGTGATATCGATAGTGGAACTATTACCAGTAATGGAGATTAGGGAGCGAAGATATGATTCGAAAAGTACAATTTAGTGAGATAAATTTAGGAGAAAGACAGAGATTATGAATAATTCAGAAGGTTATAATTAGGGTTAACACGAAGAGTGGATGCGCCTGCGCCATTGCCAACGATTCTGACTCATGCCACTCAAGGTCTCTAGCAACCGGTTACCTTCGTCCCGCGTGCCCCAACCAGAGCCTAAATCAACCGACATGTCTCTAAGACCGATACTAGTCTACCTTCCTCTTCAGGTTCTTCAAGAAACACCCTTCCACGGTGTGGGCAGCCGCCCTTATTCCCATGAAAGCACACGAGATCGAATCGGTCACAATCAAGTCCTTCCTACACCCCCTAATATCTCTCTTATCTTCACGACTAACTCTTCTCACATTCCTTTATCACCCCGCACCTCTGCTGCAAACGATTCGAGTTCCCAAAACGTTATTCCTGAAACCTCGTCCTAAACCACATGTTGGAGCATTTAATGTACGGACATTGTGTCAAATAGGGTCGTAGTGCTGAACTATAAAGAAGCAACTCGATTTACTGTTTGTGTATCTGGAAGTCCTGATGCTGCTTCCCGTGGCCTCGCTGGCATAGGTATAGCATTGAGTCGTAGTGCTGAACTATCTCTCCTAGAGTGGATCCCAGTAGGTAGTCGCTTGTGCGCTATCCGACTGAACGGGGCAGTAAGGACTCGGAAATATAGGGACACCCGTCGTTGCCTCTTCGTCGCATCTGCCTATGCCCCCACTGACTGCAGTTCAGACGATGTGAAAGATGAGTTTTACAGAAAGCTTTCAGGCCTCCTCCAAAAAGTTAGGCACTCTGATATAGTAATAATGGCTGGTGACTTTAATGCTCATGTAGGTAGACTTGGTGAAAATGAAAGACATCTGGGTGGATCTTATGGTGTCGCGGCTCAGAGAACAGATAATTGCGACCGTCTGCTGCAACTGTGTTCAGATAAATGCCTATTTCTAGCAAACACTAACTTTAGGCATAATGGGAAGCATCTTTTGACCTGGCAACCTGAAAAGTCGTCTCAACGTTGAACCCAACTAGATCATATTTCCATCAGCTACCGGTGGGGGTATTTATAGATTGCTAGCATTCGTTAAGAGTAGATGTTCGTAGGTTACTAGTCTTCGATCATGGACATCTTAGAAGCATTACTCGGGTGTCCCAGTAAGTAATGCTACCATTAAGAAGCGAGTACTAGGTAGGGTTGGCAGATCAATTGATGAAGTATTAAAACTTCATCAGTTGAGGTGGTTGGGACATGTGTTACGAATGCCCAATCACCGACAGGAGCAGGTTGGAAGAAAGTTAGGGGCGGCCAGACCAAAACATGGCACAAATCCATGAAGTCACTGACAAGCGGACTGAGTCATGTTGGTAGATGTAGGCTACCTGGTTGGGGTCCGCGAGACGAAAGTCACTGGTGGTTAGAGACCTTGAATGACATGGCTCAAGATCGTTTGCAGTGGCTCAGGTGCGTCCACTCTTTGTGTTCTATGAAATTATAAGCTTCTGCATTCTTCATAATCTCTATTTTTCTCCTTCTAAATTTATCTCATTGAATTATACTTCTTGAATATTATCTTCAAATCCTGATCTCCATTAGCAGTAATTCTTCTACTATGGGATTTGAATTGACAATTGCGTCTCTGTGCTAATGTGGTTTGGTAACCTGAACTGATGTACTTACGTACGAAGTTCTACGTTGTAACTGACTGACTGACACGAAAGCTAACCTAATCCAAGTATATTATGGAAACGAAAAGCCACTCTGAACGGACTCTTCATGATCCTAAGGTATAAATGTCTGTTGTTCAGTTTTCGTAGGAATCCATTGAGTGCAGTGAAAGACATTTCATTTATCGGTCTACAACGTGATTCGAGGTCTTAAGTTCATCAATAGAAGGATAGAGTAAACGAATGGTATTAAAATTTGTTACAATGGACAAAACATAATTTTTTGTCACCCAACACTGGACATTAGATCAGACTGGATAATTAAGACCAAGAATTAAGAGCGAGACATAGTTTAGTATGATCGCTTACTAACAATACGAAGCAGTAAGCAAGTGGGATTTATTGAACGCACTTGGTGAGACCTGTTAACCGGACCCAATTTGCTCTCCCCTGATATCAAAAGGTTTATCCTAGCAACAGACGAGGTCGGAAAACAACTTACCGAGATTAATTTCGTAGTTATGCTCTACAAGTTAAGACTGGTTACTTTCATGCGTTAAATCTGAAGATTACCAATTCATACTGGTATGCAACGTAACGTTATCCTTCTACTGTTTTTCATGTGCATGTCAGTACATTTCGTTCTATTTAATCGTTTTATAGAACTAAGTTTTACGAAGTTTAATAACTGCTGGTGTATTTCGTTGGCAAACCCATTTGTAAAGAAATAAACAACGGACAGCTGAACGAACACTACAAAAATAAATGTAATTTGAATGACCATACTGGTTTCATTTACTCTACCTACAAAAATTTAGGTTATTGGTGTTTAGGGTTAAGAGTTGACATATAACGCCCACAGACATTTTGCTATTTCGATCAATAGCATGATTCAAACGTCAACGTCCTTGGTTTGGCCAGATTTATAAAGGGAACTAATAACAATAATGGGTGGAATGCTTTTCAAGATCTAAGCTATGGTGGCGTCTAATTTGTTACCGCATAGTTTTATGTCTGTAATATTCAGCAATCAAACCATGCAAAAATACGATGTATTTAACCTTTGGTATCTCGGTGAAATCTCATGACTCTATTTGATCCATTTATCGGAGGGTAATAAGATAGATCCCACTTTAGTCTATTTACATATATATAGTGTTTCATATAACAGTTAAAATGTTTTCTAAAATCAAGTTAGTAGCTACTGTTATATTGTGCCAAGTTTGGCACCGTCAAAATTCTCTTGAGCGTAATTTTTAGCAGGACGTAGACCTTAGTATCTTTCTTGATCAACGACAAAATAAAAAAGCATTTACATTATTAAATTAGCTATAAAATGGCAATATTTAGGAAGTTACAACATGGGAATTAAATGCACATTTCAAGGACAAATTCTAAAAAATTAGAATATTACTGTCAAGCCAAAGCTTCCATGTCGCCAGTCAAGAGTACTGACAACTCATTTACATTAGAAGGAATGTTCTCTCCTCTTTTTCTGATCGATGACTGCCTAACCGCATTTTCGATTTGTTCCAAACGTTTCCGGACGCGAAGAGCAGGAAGACGCACAGACCAATCATCATGCCAACATTCCTGTATCACTTGTGCATAGCGGGACAAGTAGGTATCATCTAACCAACGCTGATAAATACGAGGTCTACACTGAAGATCGTCGTAATCTGGACTTGTCTTGGAGGATTTTGAATTTGTGATATTTTTGTTGGACTGGCTCGGTCGATCATCGCTTATGGTTAAACTATTACCACAAACAACATCTCTCATCTGTGAGAAGGTTGGATCAGAGGGAACCATATCGTAAAACGGTATCTGTAGAAAAGTTTGAATTTGAGATAATCATAGGATATAAGGAACCAGGAGATTTACAGAGATTGCAATTAAATGTTGTCAGGTTGTTATTGACTGGAGTGGAAAAATTTTATGCATCTTAAATAATTAATTTACCGAACTTAATTAAAATTTACCAACCCACATTTAGCTCCTTATATACAACAAATGTCTACTTGCAAGTGTAAACATGATGCAGTGTAGGATGCAAGAAACACAAGTGACTTCCTAAAAATTTGCTGCACAGCTTACAAGTACCTTTAGTTATGCAATTTATACAATCATCCATTGATATATGGATTATTAACGTAATGTATCTCAACATCCTGGTTTTACAGTCAGATACATTTTTTCAATAGTGTTTGGTGTACCTAAGTTTTAAGCATCTTAATGATGTTCAGGGCATCAGGTAACTAAACTTGTAAAAGTCCATGATATTTCCTTAGAATATGAACCCTAATGAAGGTTACACAACTAAATTAAAAGATACTAGATGCCTAATTATTGGGTTCGAATCCCTAGGTTTCACAAATCTTTACAAATTCCATAGATTTTCGTAAAATAAATTTTATCGAAATCAGTCTTAAGAACTATGCCTAAAGCAATGGTCAAACTTATGATACCGTATACAGAAAAATGAAAAGATAAAAATTGGTATCTACAAGAATAGGAATCACATAGAACGAAATAGATCGGTATGATCCTTTTGGTGACAGATATTTTATTATTTAAAAAAGTAAATCTCTTGATTAATCGGTAGCGACCATTCTCTCAAATCCTAGGGAATCGTAATCACTTTAACATATTTGGTGCTTCTTAACGTTTTGCATTCGAGCGAAAATATTTATATTCAGAACACCTTACTATGACCATACTCGTGGCCTGAAATCTATATACTTGCTACTGAACTAGTTTATAATATACAACTTTTGCATTAGTGCGATAAATATGAAAAAATGCTTTGGTTAATGGTAAATACACGTTTAAGCTTGCAAAAACTGATTTACACACCTGATATCCTTCAACAAATTCAGATGTTGTTCCGTGAGTACAGCGTGCTAATTCCCAAAACACCAAAGACATTGCATAAATGTCTGCAGCTTGATAGACTTCAAAAGGTAAATAGTGACACCAATTAGGATTATCAACACTTTCATTAGTTATGCACGACATATTGTTGGAACAGTTGGTTGATGCGTGCGTTATATCGACAGCCATGAGTAACTCCGGTGCCATGTACCGTTTGGTACCAACTCTGGGTCCGGCAGGAGGAGGACCTAAAGAAGAAGGACCTGAAAACCCACTGCACAATCTATCTGACTGAGTCACACCACTAGACATAACACCACTAGATACCATTGAGGAAGATAAGTTGAGAAGTGTTTGTCCAATTGGTAAACTCTGTAAATTTACAAGGGCAAGACCCAAGTCAGCTATACATGCAGTCATATCATCCATAACAAGGACGTTCTTTGATTTGAGATCACGGTGCGCAATAGAAGGCTTAGCATGTAATCCCTTTATTTCTGTATGCAAGAACGCCAAACCTGCTGCGATGGAGCTGGCCAGACGCAAACCATCCTGTAGTTTCAGTGATCTATGACTGATGAAATCGTGTAATGATCCATTAGCGTGATATGCTGTAATTAACCAGAGCTGAGTGCACCCACCTCTTGATATCATATCACTAGCATAATAGGCGAGAAGATTAGGATGACACAATAAGCCAGTATTGTAAACTTCTGTTTCACGAGCCCAGCTGGCTTCATCACGACTGGAAAAAATTTTAACAGCAACCGTTTCACCTTGACATGTAGCTGTCCAAACTTCACCAAATCGTCCTTTTCCTATGCACATTGTTAATCTAATATGACGGGCTACAGTCCTCTGAACAAGGAATGGAAGACCGCTTCCGCTCCCACTGGTGCAACTAATAAGCTCACATGAAGGATCAGGATTATGCACATTTTTAGAAGGAAGGTTATCTATTCTGGGCGAGATATAAGACGATAATTTATGGTCGGAAAACCGTTCTTCATTGAGTTTTATTAGATAGTTGTAGATATCTGTAGTGAAGCTCGGACGTTTACAACTGAGTTCATTAACATAGCGATCGTAATTTTCGATTCGTTTTTTCAAAAAACACTTCCAAAACAGCATGATCGCTAAAAGTCCACAAAGTAGTGCAAAGGTAGGGAACAACACTGCTTTCAAAATAGGTTTCCATGTAGAACCATAAGCATTCATTTGCACAGGACTGATTAATCCAAGCAAACTCGAGTTCCGGTTGCATAAGTCTCCATCACTCGGAGAACAACAATATAACAGTTGCCTACCAACTTTTGAATTTCGGCAGAGTAAATCAACTTGATTTGTAGTATTCGAAAAGCACCCATACGACTCATCATCCACATATGTTAGTGATAAATCCAAATGCAAAGAATGAAAACATCCCGTTGAGGATACGCAAACAGAACTGGAGTATGGGCAACGATTAATGGGTGAACAATGGCAGAAAACAAGTAAAGATCGGTTTAGTGTAGTTTTGTTCATTACTGCTACAAATTTTCATGTAGTGAAAGATTCATTTGAAAGCATGGGGGACTGAAAAGAAGGCCAGATAAAAACAATTTATCAGAAAGACTTCAAAGACTACTTTGTGAGAGAATACCATGTTTTAGTCAATATTTAACAGATGGACAGAATAAATAATAGATAAATTTTATGATTTCGTTTATGGAAACTCAAATTTGGATTAGACCTGATGATTTCAAAGACTGCTGAACCTAGGAAGATAGTGTTTGTTATTTTGAGGTTTAGATTTTTGAAAACATGAAAACTCTCACTTTGTATTTCAGTAACTTGGAAATAGAAACCTCTATGTAACGTACTTTGTATTACCAACTGCATATTTATATAAGCCTCATCCGAACATATTTACTCAAAACACTAATTTTTTGAGCTTTAACTACATTAATTTGACTGTAATCACCCGTTGTGCTGACTTATGAATAAGTGTTTACTTTTTTAATTCAAGCCATAAGTGAAGTATATGTTTGTTTACTCTGATTTCGGTTAAATGTATTGAGTAATGGCTATTGATGCTTTCTGGTTGACACAAAACCGAGTGCTTTGACTACTAAGCTATTGCCCTTATAGTTCAGGGGCTTGTTCCTCATTTGCTGGGTCAAAGTCCCGAGTACCACTCTCATATAATTACGAAGAAAAAACATAAATCACTGAGAAAATCTTACCCATGCCTATATGTTTTTACCAGTTAAGGATATTCGAAATTGTAAGCGAAAAGTTGAAAAACCCTTAAATACTAGACCATAATATTCACGCGGTAATCTGATTACTTCAGAATGAACAGTCAAGTAACACCTTTAATCCTACCTGAAAGCCAGCAGCATGACAAATGGGTGATCGATTACTGATTCAATATATCGAAATTTCAATGACAAAAATAATGACGATGGCAGAAAACATGAAAGTAAGGAGTTGAGGGAAGCAAGTGCGAAACAGACATGTCAAAAATTTAAGAGTTAAGGAATGCAACCGATTGCGGGGAGTGTTAGGCCATGAGTATATTTTACATTCAATTCAGTTATGAATAGTGGATAAATATGAAGTGATTAACAGAGAAAACCAAGTAATTTGTTCCAGAAAGCCATTTAAACGTATCTATAAAATATTATCGTTGGTATTTTGAAGCTTACATTAATTATGTTTACAAACCACTTAGTTTTTTTCAATATTTCGATCGTTTCTAAACTTTTCAAAACTGACAAGAGATACGGGAGAAAGGTTCGACAACAAAAGTGAGTGGTCCGTACAGTCATTCTTTTAAAATCAAAACACTGTGTGGCGTTGAGTCAGGGATAGCCCAGAACCGACCACGATGTTGTACACTCGCTTTTCATTACTCAGTCTAAAGATCACATTATTTATTTGCCATTATTGGTTTAAATTTTTACTTCTTATTGTAATATATTTTAGTTTTTGACATTTTCTTGTATTACTGCAAATCATAGCAACTTTAGTCCATGTATCGCTCATCAGGATATATCGGTGGATGATTATTAGAATAGGGTTGTTGCAGTAATATATCTTCATGATTTCTGTACCGCAACAGACTCAACTTATAGAGATGAAATCCTACCAAATAATCACTCACCAAACGCAACAGCTCTTGCTTATAACTCGATAAGACATCTGTTTCTGATTGACAAAGACAAAAGTACTGAATAGCTAGTCATCATTACACTTTTGTACAATAAGTAAGAATCCATGGATGACAGGGACAGTTGTCTATGATGGTTTTCTAAGGGGCTCAACTATTTTTAAATCTTACGAAACATGTTAACGTTCATTTAAGCCATCAGAATGATGTAACCAGATCATGTAACCACCAATTCAACATACTAGGTTCACTTATCGGTCAAAAATATCGGCTTGCAGTTGAATTTGCCATATTTAGAAGAGAATATCGTATAGCAATAGAGCTGGATTGCAGTTAACAAACGTGTTCGTCCTATGATTGTAAAAGTACATGGTCTAGGTGAAATTCGCATATAACATCGTAGTCTTTAGATGGGTGCAAGCAAATGGTACGGAAAAACAATGACAATAGTTATGAGATCACTCAGGGAGTTAGGGGTATTGAGGGAAGATATCTACAACTGATATTGCTGGTTTATCTGGTGAAGTAGCTTTTGTACTACCTACAGAGGGAATTATAACCCGTTCGAGTTTGTTCCGCCTTGTCTGAGTGATCTGCAGTAAGAAGACCACAAGACCCAATGTGTGGGATGCTTTTTTTCTTATTGTCGATTGGTGGCCAACTTTTTGACCCGAATTTCCAGACTAAGCTATACGCAGACGATCTCAAGGTTTGGAGGCGGATAAGAGATACCTATGACATTGCAATTTTTCGAGAACAACTCAATTGGTTATAAGACTGGATCAATACCAATAAACACACGATGTTAATGGTAAGTAGTAGTGATGCATCCACGTCGCACTTAATAGGAAATACCAGTATTTCATTTACAATCACAGAAAAGGATCTAGACACTAGTGTATTTAGTATTCTATGGATCCTCCCAATGGTAACCTGTAGCCAATAAAGTATACTGCTTTGAAATTTCTTCTCAAATCTTGAATTAGTCCCACGCAAGAACTACTCGATAACGTTTTGGGTGTTTACATAAGATCTCATCTAGAGAAAAACTACTTTCGGCTACTGGAGCAAATAGGATAGCAAAAACAAGAGTAAATAACTATGATTTAACATATAAAAAGATGTACGTGTTGCATGAATGTAAAACATTTTACTACGGATGTCCTTTATTGATATAGTGGAAGATACCAAGACAACCATAAATGTTAGCTAAGACAGTGCCATGTTGAAACTGTACTGAAGACTGATATATCTGTCGTAACATAACCGGATAATGTCCAAATGCTAGACATTGCTCAAAGGTCGAAAATAGTGTATACATTGTAAGCATATCAAGGAATATAAAAGATACTAACTCCGAAAATACATCTAAAAGCAATAAATCCTACCTGGGTATTTTGGATTTGCTGTTTCTGAACTTCATCTGAGTCTTACGAGAGTGCATTACCTGTAGTTTCATAGGTAATAAAATTGGCTACTTTTAACTGCATCATTCATTTGAAATTTCTCCCTGGACTGAGTACCTATTGACACCAGACAGTTTAATATGGAGTAATCAATTGCTACGATCTCAGATAATTGCATATGTATAGAACCTAAGTTGGATGTAACGCATGTTATATTTAAGGAGGCAAAGTTTACCTTGAAAGTATATACTATGTCCAAGTTTCCGAAGATGGTTAACATGGGGTTATTTTTTAAGCATAGACATGCTGATTTATTTTTGTGTAAAATTCTTGTAAAATAATGCTTTGTACTGTAAACATAATTTTTTTAGGTATATTCTCTTTTTTACCCAGTATTTTTCGTACCAATGCTACCACTAGACACTCGTGGTGCTAAGGTGGTTAAGATGAACTTATTTCGCACTCAGTTTCTTTTTTTTTGAAGTTATCGGTCTTAAAATTCCTGATTAATTTCTATCCACGATCTCCGGTTATTGATTCCTCCCGAACTTGCGCATCAAATCAATTAGTATTAGTTACTTTTTACTGCAATTAATTGAGAGGCATAGAAAACTTGAACACGAATCTGGATGCAAAACTAAGTGTCTTTACCGAATATTTTTGTGTGTTTTGCTTGGTTTTATTTATTGTCCTATGTACCCTTTTGAAATAACTTTAGCCCCTTTTGATATTGATGAATTTTTGGTCCGCAACAAGGTATTAGTTTGATCACTATGCATTATGCAGTTAAAATCAAATAATGTTAAGCCGTTGTTCTTTTTTTAAATAGCGTGAAATTATGTGGTTTTCGACATTAGATTTTCAATCTTCTATAGGCTATGTAAGCAGTTTATTTCTTACCTGAATTCTCGTAATAGGAGAACATTCTTGGTTATAGTAATGACTAATTTAGGTTTGATCTCTCTCTTCACAGAACTTAGAAAATGTACTAAATACTCATTTCTTTAAGGAGCAACTTGTGTTGTTGTCTGAAGTCGTTGCCTCATAATGTAGAGTTAAATACACCTCAATATTCAAAGTTCAGCAAGTCTTCGGTAATTATTCTGACTTCATTAATTTACTGGATATAATCTTGCTGAATGCGCTCCTTCATGCTTCCTCACTAGACCACCATTAGTTCCTTCTTGTAATGCACTCTTCTCACAACAACTAAGCAGGTTGTGTCAATCACCTTATGATATCCCAACCATTATTCAGATATACCCTTGACCTCCATTCGTGAATTCTGGCTTCATTAGAATTAAGCATTCTCGATTAGGTGTTACGAGACGAGAACAGAGTGACGGTTCGCAATTCATCGCACAAACCTAAAAGTTTCACGAGATGTTGGCGAAAATTCTGGGAAGGCAAACGAGTAAAATCTAAGTTCCCATCGTTGCTGCAATATACTGATATTACCTATGAAATAAATATGAACTTGCCGGATCATTAGAAAATATTATTACTATAATTTGGTTCGTTACTAAGAAGTGAAAATTTATGAGATTTATTTAGAATCACTGGGGTATTGGAGAGATCAAAATGTTATATCCAACATCTAGTATCTTTTTCACGAGCTCGTATAAACCAATTGATTTGGGAGCGCTCGATTCCTGTCCTTTCGGAAGGATTCCAGGCATTTGGTAGTGTCCGCTGGATGTTAGTCTAGCCACCTGACTGCACTAATTTTTGTCAGTTGGCAGTTTTTGTGAATTCTGTGTCCCGCGATCTGAAAAAGAATGTTTGTTTCACGGCAGTAGCGTTCCTGGACACTAACAGCTATCAAGTTACTAGGCAGAGGATCAGTTATTTGCAATGTGGAGAATGATAAAGAGAAAATTCTGCGGTCATTGAAAATTTAATAACAAAACAAATAAATGGATAAGTAGTTTAACTAGTTGGCATCGAAAACTGTGGGAGAGGATTGAAGTGTAAGTGAGGTAGAGTAAGCAGAGATAAAACGCCAGACAGATTAAGTAAGTGATCTGAGAAGGGGGCGATAATAACAACAATAAGTCCCAGGACATGAATCAGGCACAAATGGTTCAGGAATGATAAACGAAATTCACTAACTTTGTTTAGAATTTCAACGTCGGAGACGAGCTAACGGAAAATGAGGGCTGTCTTCGATACCTAACAGTGGGGTAGATACTAAGCAAGGCTTAAAATAAGCAGCACCCCGAACAAACTATGCTATATATTTAAGGGTCAGGATGTAGGTGAGGATAAACCTCCTGCATTGAGAGCAGTTTTAAACTCAGAACAGATTGCCAAATAAACACTTCTAACATTTCAGAGAATCTCACTTAAACTGTCTCCCATAATACGAGTCAGGTACAAAAAGCCGTGATCAGTACGAGCAGCAGTTAGAACATAATAATAATAATAATAATAATAATAATAATAATATATTCTCGAATAACAACGTGTTACAAGAGGTATACCAATTTACAGGCAGGATAAAAATGGTAAAATTGCTAACATATTTTATGTAAAAAGTTGTCCAGTTACGTAGACATTTCACAAGATACACTGGCTTCATATAGATAGCTAAAATTTTCAACATAAAATTATAGATAATGTTTCGGACTCGGTGATGTACAATACGACAGTTGATGCGAGTTACGACAGTTACGTAACGACGAACCACCAGTGTTAGAACACCATTAGAAAACTGGAAGCACTGGACGGCCGTTTCGTCCTGGTATGGGACTCATCAGCAGTGCGCATCCACGACTCCTGTTCCTCGCAGGATTCGAAACCGGGACCTTCGGTATTGTCGTATGAATAGAGGAAATTCAGAAGGACTAAATTTTCGGAGAGTAGGTTGATTTACAGAATGTAGTGATGAAGCACATTGATCTGATGCATTTGTAATATTTTATCTATTCCTTTTCTTTTTATCACTGTGGTTCAAGAAGTCACGAATGAGTTCTTTTTCACCATAATTTGTCCAGATCTGCTTGTAGTAGGATTGCTTGGTAGGAAGTGAAACCAATGCAAGGCTACAAAGGTGAGTCGTAGACGTGGTCGATTTGAAAAAGTCACTCAAATATCATTCGTCAGTTACATCCTGTTAAAAGTAAGAAGCCGTAAGAAAGCAAAATGTTCTGCTACACAGATATTGGTAGATTGAGGTTATCGCCCCACCTTCATGAATGCTGGTCAGAAAAACTATCCCCCCTTATTTTGTGATGCTAGGCTCTCTGAAGTTTAGCGATAGGTTTTTATTAATATTTCAGTTTAAGCTCTAAATTTTGCACACCTTGTCGGAATGCACTTTTGCACCTAGCTACGCAAACCAGACAACTTTAGCTTCTATGTCTTGGACTAAATATCCACGTAGCATATCACTCTGATATATAATTAACTAACGGTATAAATTGTAAGATATAGGTCAGTTAATAAGTAGTTTTGAGATTGGAAGAATAGACAGCGGACGAAAGAAAACCAGGGAAAGTAGTTATAAAATATTATTGAGTATGGCAATAAACAGGTAAGAAAGTAGGATGTTTGGATGTTAATGAGTTGGGGGAATAAAAACTTATTAAAAACTGTTAACAGATGAACAAGAAGGAACTGACGACGGTACATGAAGTTTGGGTTCCTTGGATCGACAGTAGTCAAGCAGCAACTACAGGCTTTTCCGTTTGTCTCTCTACTTAAACTAAAAACTAAAAGTGCTGTGGAAGATAAGATACTGATGTGAATTTAAATACTAAGGAATTTTCGAAGTTTAGGGGTAGGAGTGTGACGGGGTTGCTAGCAGGAGTAGGGGAATGTGCCTATCATTTCGCGATTCCTGTATGAATGGCAATTGGGTTACAATATATTCATGGTTTGTTGATAGTTTCTAAGGTTAGTCTTAATATTCGGTGTACCGTAAAAGTGTCTCGGGATTTAGTGAGTTCTGGAAGTAGTTTTACAACGGCGTATCTAGTTTCTTTAACCCGGTGAATGTGCCACAGACACACATGCAGCACCAACTTGTGCTGTCACTGAGTGTTGTAAGGTATGTTCACGCTTTTAGACATAAATCAGTGCAGGACTAATGTATCGCCAAAGTTTCTTACTTTACTGAAGTGGACTTTCATCACTGACTGTTACACTCCAAGCAAATCAAAAAATTCTTATCCAGGAACATGAGGAAATAGCTTAGTAACGATTTCATATCAATAACACGATTGTATAATGCATTTATGATATTCTGTTTATGAAGCACCTAGAAATAATACATCATAGTATTTGTGCGCAAATGCTAACATAATAAATAGAGAGTCAGCAAATCACTAAATGATTCAGGGACCATTAATGAATTTCAATTTCGTTCGGAAAACAACTGAAGAACCAGAACGAGTATAGCTCGGCTTGGCTGGAATATATATGCGAACGCAGATGATAGGGCTGCTCACATTTTTTTCTGATTACTATGGAAGTGCACTTCTGAACAATATCCTGTTAGTATCTGCTTGTTGAAACCTCTGCGTCTATCTGTTTGAACGCAATATGTAAGAATGACAACCACAGACAGTTAGTTTTGCAAAGGGTGTCTGATCCTAAAGGTTTGATAGATCACCATCTAGGGACTGTTCTTTAGAAATCCTCAACAAAACTGTTTAGAGACGAGCGACCGAATGTTTCCGGTTAGCATTTTATTAAGTTAGAATAGAAAAATCTCAGATACAATGCTATGTAAACACTCAAGCTTTCACACAACGTGTGCGATATGTTGACCTTTGTTGTTTGTTTCTCTGATTGTCGAAAGCAGCATCGAGTTTGTAACTTCTGAAGAAACTCGGCTTTCAACATGAAGCATCATAAATCCCCTACGGCAGAGATCAAGTGGTTGAAATGATTGTTTCTGGTCAGGAGGCTCTTAGCAAGTCCGTTTTGTATAGAGTCAGGTTGTTAACCTATACTCAATCCTCCTGGAACTGGCAGTAACCCTAGGAGTGTTCCGGGCAGAGTTGTAGGCCTTAACGTTGAAAAGGAAAAAACAGACCCTTATATACATCACACTTAATGGGGAACGTCTAGGAACTTCAAACTACCTGAATGTCATCACTGATAAAGATAAAGGACCTAATATAGATATGAAGGTACAGATTAGCAAGACAAGGTCAGCAATACTACAAGTGAAAGACATCTGAAGCTGAAAACAACTGTCGATCAACACCAGAGCCAGAATTTTCAGTGAAACCGTCGTTCTTCTACTACTGTACGGTGTTGAATCTCGAAGAATCATCGTCAGAAAGTGAAGATATTTATGCACAGGTGTTTGTGTACGATATTCAAGATCCGTTGGCAAAAGACCAATGGCAGTAATTAGCTGTGGTAGAGAACATATCAGCTTCCAGCTGGAGTAAAACAGGAAAAAATGCTGAAAGTAGGTACGATACACGGTAATTTAGACCACGAAAGAGAAATGAGTAACAGTAATAAAACTTAGTATTCTAGCAGCGCATTGAATATTTACTGCATACATCAAACTTGTCTAATGTTTAGCACATGATTTGCTGTAGTTACATGGTAGCTCTTAAGTATTCTCAACATAAATACCTATTTGCTGAGGTAACTAAAAACGAAAGTTCACACATCCTGTTATCTGTGATCACTTGTTCTTTTATTCAGAATAAAGAGATTTTGTATCATCTCAATGTACTTTATTTGATAATCCAGGCCTAAATCAATCATACTTGACTAAAGCACATTTAAATACCATCACTGATGGATCGTTTCACTTGTATTATGCTATATTCATAATTTACATACTCGAAAAGCAAGGACACACGAATCGAGTACCAATAAAAGAATATTCTTCGATAAATATTTAGAAAGCTCATCTATTATTCATTCTCATTCCAGTAAATTGGATCGATGGTCCGAATATGTTAGGGAACATCTCAACTGACCTTCAACTACACCTCGGTTACCTAAGATCTCCAGTCAACCCGAGTGGCATATTGATGTAAATCCTCACAAGGGAGAGCAGCACGCCCTGATAGGTTAACCACTGAGATTTTTAAGGACAGTGATCTATTCTTAGCAGTTGGATTAACGGAGATCTTAGGAAGCATTTGGGAACTCGGCGTAATCCCATTCGGCTGGTCTCAATCACTAACTGTCCCAGTCTATATGAAAGGACAAAATCCTCTTGTGACAATGACAGAGAAAACAGGAATCAATGTCTAAAATATAAGCCTCGATAATACTTAGAAGCCTAACTAGTGCTCGTGAAGAGCAGACTGGAGAAAAACAGAGTTCAGACTTTGACGTAGATGTACAGACCAGATATTCATACTTCGTCAGGTCCTGGAACATAGACGCGCATTTCAGCGCCCCACTGTAGTTGTATTTCTGTATATCCTGGGACAATCGAGTAAGCAATGCTGTTGTTAACAGAGGAGTACTAGGTAAGGATGGCTGATCAGTAGATGAAGTATTGAACCTTCATCAATTAAGGTTGTTGGTACATGTGCCACGAATGCCCGACCACTGACTCCTTCAGCGAGCGATCATAGTAATAAACGGTCAATGTTAATAATGTATAACTCCTAAGATACATTTTACGGCTTGACAATTCGGACAATATTGACGCGTATACTGTCAGCGGTGTAAAATAAGTTGTGGGATAGTACATCTCAAACGGACCACAAAACCAAGCCAGGAAGGATCAACCGTATTTCACCATTAAAACACAAAATAACCAAATGTACATTACTCAAACGTTCATTCGAGTACTTCAGAGCATAGAAGGCAACTACAACTACACATGAATTTTTGACCAAAAATTAATAAGGCTAATGCGGACGATTTAACTGACGCAACACTTACTGAGTATCTACAGCGTAATATGACTCCCTAAACTAGGTCGTTAAAGCAACTTGAATAAACCGAGAAAATAGTCTACTGTTTTTGCGTGAAACTTTAGACTTTTCGTGATATTTTGAATAGATACACTATGTCCTTGTTGCTACCACACAGCTGAGTCCCTTTTAATAACAAGTAGTCCCGCAGACTAGGCTGGACCATAATTAAATATTAGAGCAACTGGTTTTTGACGACTTAGGAAGAGATTGCATAACATGCATGAATTTCGAAACCCACTACTTTTCTTCTTGATCCATCTTTGTGTCTTGTAGTCGCATTTGAAGCTTAGCTGAAATGTATCAAATTAGATTACTAAATGCATAAATGCGACGTCTAGATTTTGATCATGCTTTTGTTATTAACGCATCAAAATTAAGCTGTCTTATACAATGCCCGTGACTAGAGTAGTTTACTTTAAGGCCATTTAACAGTTCAGGCCCAATTTTAAATAAATACAGGTATTGTCTGTTATTTCAGTCAATAGTTTTTCTGGATCCAAATAGCATTTGGTGAAAAATGTGAAGAGAAAGAAAAATTTTCTAGACAGAAACAAGTTATATATATATATACATATATATATATATGTCATACAAAAAAGTATTGTGAAAAATAAGTTTTAAGATTCAATACGATATTTTTGGTACGCATCCTAAAGTATTATTATTATGAACTGTATTTGGTATACAGTACACAAGATTTGACTTATCTTTCCTGTAATCTCATCTTAATTTCACAGTAACGGTGACATTTAAGTAACGGGTGGGAATTTATGTTTTAATTAAGAACAAGTATCACTGAATACAAATTCTTCCAAAATATAATTTACAATTCTACTATAAGTACAAAGATCATATTACACAATTAAAGTATGACGATCACAGTCCGATACGTAGGCGTTTTATAAGCTTATGTCCAAAGCATTCAATCCATAATAAAGGATAGTTCACTGTTTTTGTTGAACAAGGGTTGACAAATACTTCACATGAGCCATCACTTCTACCTAAAGAAATAAAATTAGAGATAAAAAGTTAAGTATAAGCTGGGAATCAACATAATATAAATCATTTAAACTACTGCATACCTACTTGAAATGTAAATTTAGAGCAATTCTAATTTGACAATTCCAACCTCATATGGGAGATTAATCAATGTATTTACCATGAAATTTCTTTGCGCTAAAATCAAATTTTGACTACATAAGAATTATTACTTATTCTTCATAATATTACATATACTTCTATTATGCCTTGAGGACTGCTGAACAATGTAAATTGCTTTAACCACCTATTGATTGAGAGGTTTTGTTATGTCAGAATATGAAATTAGTATCAAATAATTATATTATGTTTAGATTGTTATTCTTATTTTAAATTATTTGTGCAAAAGGTTTCAAAGAACTGCCATTTGAAGTGTTGATGATAATATGTTTGACATGTATGTTTTGTTTACCTTTATCACATACATACAGATGAGGTCTATGAGGCCACTAGAAAATTTTCAAAACTATGATGCTTGTTTCGATAGCTTTCTATCAACACTTACTGAAAAAATGAAATAACTTTATTACAAAAGTAGTGAATAGGTACAGCGTTCCTTGAACACCTCACACAAAAACCAGACAATGTATGACAGTCAAGTAAACATCATTCTTAATACAACAAAGTTTGTAATAAAATTTAATACACGGACCTGAATTCAATTACTTTTCATGGTCTGTTATTTGATATTATGTTTTGCCAATATAACTACCTTTTAAACATGCATTGCTGTTGTTACGTAGTAGGTAACTGATATCTTTATTCGATAGTTAGGACATGAAAGATATACTGACCATATATCTAAATCAATGCAAGATATACAAAAAAAGTTGGTACATATTGTTCAGAAATCTATCGTTCTACAGGCGTATTTCGGAAGACCCGTTTGATAATTCTCGAGGTTGATAAAAACCAGAAGTAAACATTGTAAAACTATGACTATCACAATTTATAAAGCCTTTAAGCTTCAACTTATACTAATCTAGCCATTCATATCAAAATAAAAAATTGTTGTCTAAACTTGATCAATAGATTCTGGCTAGTAATGTGGAGAAAATATGCGATTTATTGGCTTGGTCGATACTTATATTCTATCTTCAAACTAATCAGGTTTCAACATAGTAAGTAAATGTACGAATATGTGAAGTGATGCAACACTACTGTTAACAGAGCTATATCTCATTACAAAAAGCGGTCAGGTGATTACATATAAAAGAACTAACAAATGTAAGCACAAATTTTCCGGAAATAAAAAGAGCCAACCACTGTACTGTAGAGATAAAAATAAAAATCCGATAAATCAACTTTAAAGTGTACTGGAATCAATAATTTCTTTGGATATACTAAGCTTGACCACAGATTTACAAAGTTTATTATTGTGATTATTGGATAATTAAGTGAAACAATCACTATAGTGGATTGTTATTAGGTTAATACACTAATTGTTAAAAAGTGAATGACATTTTTGAAATCAAGAATAACATAATCCGTTCCGATTAAATATTTTGGCTATTAAGTAATGAGAAACACTAGAATTGATTTTAGGATTATAGTAAGCATATCAAATAACATAACATAACATATGTTTGTATGAAGTTAATTGTTTTATTAAAGTTGAATTGTTTTACACCAGCATATACGATGGAACTTCTAAGATTATCCACGGAAAAATCCCCGATTAATATGTCAAAGTCGCAAGGTTTGCGAAAAAAGAAAGTTACTTTCAACTATTGAGTGTTGCATCAAAAACATTCAGTAAACTTTACTTTTGATGATGCAGTTTGAACTTCAGTCTGTAGAGGGTTTTGTGCACTAATAGTATATGGTGTCGTTTCTGATACAATACCAGATTTTCGAAATTTTTCGGATATTTCTTAGTATTAAACAGAGCTATCAACTTGTTCTTGTGGTTTCTCAGTTTATCTAGTAGTCAGCCGAACTAACGGATGTGACTGATTTCCTTGCTTTTCATTTGTCATCGGTTCAGAATCCCATAGAGATAGAGAGAAGCAGTATCAACGGTAATCGAAAAGATTAGGGACCGAACATATGATTCGAGAAGCTTAATCCAATGATATAAACTCAAAGAGAGAAAGGTCGTGAGGAAATCAGACACTGTCACAGAACCTCATGGTCAGTAGAGTCAAACGCCACTTTAAGGTCGAGGAACACAGTTATTGTGGGACGACGAAATGTGTGTCTATGTTCTAGGACAGATCGAAGTGAGAATATTCAGTCCACACATCCACGCACTGGTCTGAAGCCAGCCTGGCTTTCTCGAGTCTGTTCTTCTCAAACTCTAGTTAGGCGTTGAATTATTATTATAGATAATATTTGCTCGACTGTTTCTTCTGTGATTGTCACAAGAGGTTTTTTATCCTTCCTTACAGACTGAGACAATCAATGGTTGAGGCCAGTCAGATGAGATTACGTTCAGTTCCCAGATTCCAGCTAAGATTTCGGTCAATCTAACAGCTAAAACTGGAGCACCATACTTAAAAATCTCAGAGGTTATTCTATCAGGGACTGCTACTCTTCCTTACCTTAGATTGCCTACAGCCTTTTCAGCCTCATTAGAAGTCAGAGGACTCACGCCAACCCACCATTCAGGTTGTTTGGAGATGGTGGGTAATTTGGATGTTGCTAAAGTATAGTCCAATCTTTTTCCGGTAAGGCCTCGCTTACAGTGGGATTCCTAATACCAGTTCCCGTGATGAGTCTGAACAGTAGTCTACTGTTACACATCAATGCCAATTCTTTTGCTTTCCCTGTCCACTAATGCTCACGATCATTAGGTAGGCTTTTGATGTCTGTGTTTAAGCCGCCTTCCTACAGCCTTCTCAACTTTAATAAGAGTGGGAGGATTTACATTCATTTGCCAATCGGGTTGACTGGATATCTTGGGTAACCGAGGTGTAGTTGAAGGCCAGTTGAAATGTTCTCTAACATGTTCTGACCATCGATACAATTTACTGGAATGAGAATGAATAATATTCCCATCCTTTTCCGAGATAGTCTCACTGATAGACGTTTCCCAGATAAATCTTAACACCTGTCTACTGTTACGTATCGCTGCTGCCTTTCCCATCTCTTTTGCTTTGCTAGTCACCACTGTTCGAGTCCATTGCGTTGGCTTCTTATCAGCTGACTCCGCTCTTTGTCAAGTTTAGAGCCAGATGGGATGAGTTTCCGAGCATCTATTAATTCGGTAGATGCTACTAAAATCCAATGTTTCTCCCTCACCTTTTGGTATAACTTACCAGCAGATATCACTGCTTATTCCACATTTTTTGGATATCATTTCAAGTTGCCTCAAGTCACGTTGACAGATGTAGGCTACCTGGTTGGGGTCTGCGAGGCGAAAGTCACGGATGGTTAGAGACCTTAAAAGACATGGCTCAGAATCGTTTGCAATGGCGCAGGTACATTCATTCATTGTGTTCTCTCAAATTCTAACCTTCTGAATTCCTCATCATTTCTATCTAATGTATAAAAAGGGGGATTGTGGTACTCACAGTATTCAAATCAAATAATGGAAACAGGAAGATTTTATTCGCACAATTAAGATGTATCAATAATATATTTACTTATAAAAATGTCTGACCCGATTTCACCAAAACATTTTGTGACAGTGAGGTAGTTCCAGTGTTACTAAGATAAGCTCTTACAGTGAATGTACTGATGAATAGTGGATATTAAATTTTGAAGGACTAATGGAGCAATTTTCAAAACGTTCTCTCTTGAAACACTGAAAATTTAATAGTAAGAGAAAATCCGAAAGTAACGTACGCTATACTACTAACATACCTTCGTTCTTGTTGGGATACATTCTGTGATACGATCCCACCGCTCAGGAGTCCCTTTACCAATGGAGCGTATAGCGATTTCCAACTGTTGCTGTTCTACTTTAGTCCACCCATCATTACTTTTGATAAGTTTAGGTTCTGCAGATTTGGATGCTGCTTCATCTTTCTGTTGTTTAAGTTTCTTCCGGCTAATATACGGTTCGTCAACTATGACGACATCTAAAATTAATAACAAATTAGTCTGACCAACGGAATTAGAACATTTTAAAAATGTCATGCAAATAGTTAAAATTCACGAATTAAAAAATTAATTATTGACAGGGAGTAAAGTAGTTGAGCGTGTTAATCGCTTCACTTATCTTCGGGGTCTCATCAGTCCTGATGACCTGGCGTGTGACGAAATCTCAACACGGAAACAAAAGGCTCGACTGGCTGTTGCCAACTTGCGTCGCCTGTGGAGTAGGCGAGATATCCGTATATTAACCATAGGACGAGTTTACTGCACAGCAGTTCGCTCCGTCCTACTGCGCGGGATTTAAATTGAAAATTCGATCTGTGTGTGTTAATATGGTATGGCAACATGAACTGATGTACATATATATCAAGTTCTAAGTTGTAGCTGATTGACTGGTACAAAGAATTACATAAATACTTGCCGTTACATTATAGAGACATAAGTCAAAATTTGAAGAGAGTATTCTTCAATAAAAACAAACCAAATTATGTGTAATAACTATTCGTAAACACAACATTGAGTGGATAATAATAATAACATGAAACACGAATACAACAACAATGGAGAATGCTGGATATATGAGAGAATTCTAACGTAACTCATTTCAGTGTAGTTTATAACAACATGTCTGAAGAGATGTACGGTGATTTCGAACCGTAGAATGAACAATATAAATTACTAAAGTGCAAATTCATCAAACTGATAAGTTCAGGATAGAACGGAATCCATATCCTGAGTTTCATTGAAAGCCCATGTCAGTTGAAAGGAAAAATGTAAGACTACTGTAATTCTATCATTTTCAAGGTGAACAAATCCGTAGGTCTGTTTCCTCATGGTAAAATATTTCATTTGAATTACGTCAGGTTTGTTGCTGGCATGAATCGGATTCCATATAATTTAGCATAACTGATGAAAACGTCATCATCAATGAACTCGCTAGTCAGTCAAACTCATATTTTTTTATTTAAATACCTAAACATTGGTACAAAAGAGCATTACACAATAAAAATAGAACTGTCAAGAAATAAAGAAAGGTGGAACTAAGATGCGAACAATTGTTGTTGACCTGTTGCAAGTATGGCGGTGTTCTAACGACGAATTTGTTAACCATAAAGACGTAAAATCGGATTATTGCAAACAAAGGTATGATCACAACCCAGGTAAGTACTCCAGGATTAGTAGTCTTGTACACAACCACACTAGAGATAGCTTATCGAGATGTGACTAATCTGGGTCCAGGCCTGGGATGTAGAGACAAAATACCAGGTAGTACATCAGAGATGATTTTGACGGTAGTTAGTGCTAACCTGGAGTTGTAGAAGACGGTCACTATTATCTGACCTGCTACCAACAAGTTTCCATCAGTCACCTAGACAACTCTTCTGTGTGCTCAAACGCTTAACCTGAGCATTAAGGTCTACTACTACGATATCTGTCAAACGGAATTTCTGAAGAAGAAAAATTTGATTGGTGGTTGAACTTATCCTTGACTATAATCTGCTGGGATGTAGGTGGAGATAATAAAAAAGCATCGTTTCTCACAGATTCCTCACTTCAAAGGAGCCTTCCAATCTAACAACACATAGTCGGTTGTTAATGACGATTCAATCGATTAGTGCTGCCTCAGCACTAGTGCTTAGTGTGACACTAAAGCTAGCTAGACAGGACGAAGATGCCACAGGGTCTTCAGGTAAATGCACGTTAAACAAGCTTCTCGAAGTGATAGATGGAGAGTAAATATTTAGTACGACACTAAAGTCTTAAATACAGGTATACAACAGACATCGATGTTCAGACTTTCTAAGTACAGAGTCAACCCTATCTGTTGTCCGATCTGCGTAAGTGTACGAACGTTGAAGGAGGCCAGTTTGAATGGCATATATCGTTTCAGAAATGTTGATTCAGAATTCGTGTTTCATGGTAGCATTCAAAGTTCGACCAGTTAGTGACTTGAGATCGTTTAGATAGATAGGAAAAGATTTATACCGTAGGTGATCTGCTGTAGGAATTAACGAATAAGGAATGCACAAAATGGAAGTGAAGAAATAAACGAGTGACGTAATGTGAAATAAAAATGAATCTTATCAAATGATTGTGAGTACAATGTGAGTGATAATTGAAATGAACATAAATTTTTCTAGCCGTGAGTGAGTTACGATACTGTTCAGGTATCCAAACCGAAGCAGGCGGTTTTCTTAGGGAGCCACTTGCCGAGCTTTTGACAAAGAAGCCTAGTCCAGAAGGCAGTGGGACAACGTCAGATGTAGTCCCATGATAGCTGGTGATTAACAACAAGTTCATACAACATTTGTTTCCTAGGGATCTTGGAGCCCATGTGCATTATGCACGCATGGTCACATGAGAGCATTTTGATAGGAAGAACGGACTCTTTCTACCCTTGGCCGTACCAGAGTAACGTATAACCTGACATGTATAGACATCGGTTCAAGTTGCCATACCCGATGGGCGTCTTGAAATGAATTCTTTGGAGCAAGTCCCAGAGTAGTAGAGGTAGTAAAAATGAACAAAACAAATCAAACTGACTAGTGATGAATTCCATATAGAAAAAAAATTGAAGATTTTACGTATTTAAAGTGAGCACTTTTAACAGAATTTCATGCTCTAGAGAAATGGCTATTCAATGACATTTTTGTCATTTCCTGTAGTTCTCTATAAGTGATTTTAGTACATATAGACTATCTTTCGATTAAAAAGTACATAAAAATGTTTACTAAGTTCCTGAAAATGAAGGTGATTGTAAGTGGTTGTGTACACTCAAATGATTAATAAAAAAGAATTTCATTTTGAAATCGAAGTAATTCAACGACTACTTAACCTGCATATAATGAAAACTTACCCGAGGACAAGTCATCATTCGTATTCAGTTGATTTTCCTCACTTGTTTGATTGGTAACAAATGGTTCTTTTCGTCTTAATAAACGTTTCTGAGTTCGTTTCTTTTTATGTTGTTCTTCGTCTGATTCGTCCGATTTACTGTCACATTGTTCAGAATCAGTTTCACCACAAAAATTATTTACATTCGTTTCAAAAGTTGGAATTTCATCAACATTTATATCTGTATAATAACATAACAAATATGATGAAATTGTTTAATGATGAGGATGCTTGAGATACATTACGAATGAAAATATAATTTCTCATGATTTGTTTCAATGTAACTGCTAAAAGCAAAATACAGGAAACATCTGTACATAATATTGGAGTATCTTCTGAATTTCTTTTTAAAAAGTTTGCTTTCATATAACCATGTAGAATTCCAAAATAATAAAAAAAGTACATTATGTGTGGTAGCACTAAATTGTTATAGTAAATTGGTGAGTAATGCACAGTAGTTCGCTCCGTCTTAATTTATGGCTGTGAAACATGGCCAGTGAGAGTAGAAGACGTTCGTAGGTTACTAGTATTCGATCATAGATGTTTAAGAAGCATTGCTCGTATATCGTGGGACACACGAGTGAACAACGCTGTCGTTAGGAAACGGGTGCTAGGTAAGAATGACAGATCAATAGATGAAGTGGTGAAACTTCATCAGTTGAGGTGGTTGGGACATGTGCTGCGTATGCCTAACCACCGACTCCCTCGTCGAGCTTTGTTTTGTAGTGTAGCAGTAGGTTGGAAGAAAGTTAGGGGCGGTCAGACCAAAACATGGCAGAAATCCATGAAATCATTGACGAGTGGACTTAGCCATGTCGGTAATTGTCGACTACCTGGTTATGGTCCGCGAGATGATAATAATCGATGGTTAGAGACCTTGAATGACATGGCTCAAAATCGTTTGCAATGGCTCCAGTGCATTTATTCTCTGTGTTCTCTCAAATCCTAATCTTCTGAATTCTTCAACCCCTCTACTTTTGACTTTCTAAACTTTTCTCACTGAATCATACTTCTTGAATAATATCTTCTAATCCTAACCTCTCCGATTACTTCTAATACCCTTACTACCTCTTCTACTATTGGATTTGAATTGAAAATTACATCTCTATGCTGATGTGGTATGGGGACATGAACTGATGTACTTACGTACGAAGTTCTACGTTGCATCTGACTGACTGACTAAATTGGTGAATAGCTAGGTAAATCACCGTGGGACATTGGTTGATGATCGAAACGTTGTAGAAAAATAGTAACTATACTTGAAAATAATGCTTTCAACCTTTATCATAATGTCGGCAACCGTTGGACTAAAAGAATAACATAGTATAAGCCTTTGCGGATCAGAAGAATAAGCGATACATATATCTTGGAAAATACAATGACGAAGTGTCTCACATGCCCGCTTTACGTTGCATTTCATAAAGTAAGCTCACGCTATTAAAAACTTTCAAATTAATTATTGGCAAAAGTGAAAAATAGACAGCTCAAAGAAAATTGTCCCATTTCTGCGAGTAATTCACTAAATTATTTGTCGTTGAAAATAGAATTATTTCACAGATAAGAAAAGAAGTTGGGTGTTTGAAGTGACTTATTTGGCTTTAGTGAAAGCTTAGAAAAATAGGACAAAATCTACAAGCAATTGCAAAGAAAAAGGCTGACTAATCACTATTGTAGCACACCATCTGGATGGGTCATGAAATCACACTTCTGATAAATTTATGATTAAAAGTTTAAAATGTTGACGATGTCAGAAAGCAATACTATTAAAGTAGCATAGTGAATAGTATTATGATGTCTGAAGTGATAGGTGATGCAATCAAGCCTCATCACGAGCAGGATATCCTATCTGTATTTGACAGAATGATGTATATATTCCGGATTAGAAAGCCCAGTGATCAGATACTAGTAGAATCGTTGGAGCTAACAAATATCTTTAAGCTCTCACAGCCTAGATGAACATTAAATTATATTTATAATTTCATAGTTAAGTACCGAATAGTGTTATTTACGTGAAGGGAAAAGATAACTGAGTACATGGAATGGTTATGGGTTGACTGTGATCATACAAGGTCCTATATATTTATATTATGCACTAATTTGTTTTCCATAGTTTTCAACTGATGGATAAAATAATTTCGACTCCAAATGCAAATAAAGTAGTACAAATGACCTGAAGTTTCAATATATAAATTAACTCTGACTGTCGTTTCAAAACCAAGCAAATTAAAGAACACCATAATTTTTTATCTTTCAGATATCAATTAATGAAAAAGTACAGCTTAGTTATAACAGCCATGCACATAGAACCAACGATCGTTGGATAAATTTTTTCCACTGAACTGTACTTTGGTTAGTGAATTCAATGAATTTCGAAAATATCAAACTACAGAATGGTGAAAATCAGGCATTATGGAAATGACGTCTTTGAAGATAAATATCAGTAAGCTCTAGCACATTGGACGCAGGTTGGACTACTGAGACCAGCTTTAGGAGAGCTTCTGTTATACTCCAGTCATGAAGAAGAAAATTTCTCACACACAAGGAGTCGCAATGATGCTGTCCAAACAAGAACAAAAGGCACTGGATAAGGTGGAAATCTCATGGACACAGGATCATTAAAGCATCCTTCAAAACAAAGAGGACATTACAAGGAACGTCATCCAATGCTACGCACCTACTAACGACTACTATGACGACGAGAGGCTGCAATCAATCGTCGACAGCAGCTCATCAAAGGATTTGACGATTCTAACGGGAGACCTAGATACCAAGGTTGGCATGGACAACACTGGATATGAAGACATAGTGGAACGATATGGACTGGGAGAAAGGAACGAACATGGTGAAAGATTAGCAAACCTAAGTGCCTTCAACAAACGAATCATCGGCAGCACAATATTCCCACATAAACGCATAAAAAAGCAACATGGATGTGGCCGGATCACGCTACTCAGAACCAAACTGATCATATCTGTGTCAATAAGAAGTTCAGAAGGACTATGGAGGATGTGAGAACCAAGAGAGGAGCTGATATGACCTCAGATCACCACTCGCTGGTCGCCAAAATGAAATTGAAACTCGATAAGCACTGGAAAACGGGGAGGACAACATCACAGAAGTTTAATATGGCCTTTCTTCGGGATACCGTAAAACTCAACGAATTCAAGATAACCCTCAGTAATAGGTTCCAGGACTAGCACGATCTACTCAATGGAGAGGAAACAGCCATGGAGAGCAATTGGAAAGGGATCAAAAAGGCAATCACTTCAACATCTCACGAAGTTATGGGTCACAAGAAGTACCATCACAAGGATTGGACCTCTGTTGGTAGTCTTGTAAAATTCCCAGCTAACATACAATTTCGAGAGTTCTCACTTTCGTTCAGGAAACTGGTAGAATTATTTTGTTTGGACGACTAAGATTGTTGTTGAACTTGTAGTGAATCCACTTTCATGAAAACAATCCTATTGGTTTAACAGAAACATTCATTAATATAACCAACTGTACCAGAGCAGAAAAAGTTAAGGCACAAGCTGAAGCAAACAGGGAAG
This sequence comes from Schistosoma turkestanicum, assembly GCA_944470395.2. Classification (NCBI taxonomy): domain Eukaryota; kingdom Metazoa; phylum Platyhelminthes; class Trematoda; order Strigeidida; family Schistosomatidae; genus Schistosoma; species Schistosoma turkestanicum. The sequence goes on from OX103971.1 coordinate 51,011,240, forward strand.
TGAAGAGGAACATCAGAGCTGACAAACGAAAATACGTGGAATATCTAGCAATGACGGCGGAAAAGGCTGCAAGAGAAGAGACAATTGTACGAAACAACAAAGAAGCTCTCCGGAAACTATCGTAAACCAGAAAGACCAGTGAAAATCAAGGAAGGCGAGGTAGTCAGCAACACTGAAGAACAGCGAAATAGGTGGGTAGAACACTTTAAGGAACTCTTGAATCGACCAGCTCCACTGAACCCACCGAACATCGAAGCAGCATACACGGATCTCCCAATTATTATTGGCGCACCTACAATTGAGGAGATCAACATGGCCATTAAACAAATCAAGAGTGGCAGGACGACACAAAATTCTAGCAGAGGCAATGAAAGCAGATGTGGAAGTAACTGCAAAAATATTTCACATCCTCTTCAATAAAATTTGGGATGAGGAAGGATACTTGATCAAAACACCAAAGAAAGGCGATCTCAGCAAGTGTGAGAAATACAGAGACTCTTCTCCCATTACCAGACAATGTCTTCAACAAAGTGTTGTTAAACAGAATGAAGGACTTCATAAACGCCCAACTTGAGAATTAACAGGCTGGATTTCGTAAGGATCGATCGTGTACTGACCAAATTGCAACATTACAGATCAGTGTGGAATAATCAACTGAATGGAACTCACCATTCTACATCAACCTCATTGACTAAGAGAAAGCACTTGATAGCGTAGATAGGACTACACTATGCAGGCTTCTTCTACACTATGACGTGCCTGAGAAGATAGTCAACATCATACGAAATTCTTATGATGGATTAAACTACAAAATAGTGCACGGGGAACAGATGACAGACTCGTTTGAGGTGAAGACCGGTGTCAGGCAAGGTTGCTTACTCTCACTTTTCCCTTTCTTCTGGTGATCGACTGGATTATGAAAACGTCAACATCTGGAGGGAAGCACGGTATCAAATGCACAGCCGGGATGCAGATGGATCATCTGCACTTCTCAGATGACCTAGCTCTTCTATCTCACACGCAACAACAAATGCAAGAGAAGATGACCAGTGTGGCAGCAGCCTCAGGTCTCAACATACATAAAGGGAAAAGCAAGATTATCTGATACAGCGCAACCTGAGTCAACCAAATCACTCTTGATGGAGATGCTTTGGAAGACGTAAAAATCTTTACATATCTTGGTAGCATCATCGACAATCAAGGTCGATGCGATGCAGATGTGAGGGCGCGGATCGGCAAAACAACAGCTACTGTGGGAGAAAACAAAACAGATTTCAGCGGAGGAATAAATCAAGAAGAAGAGCCGGATTGGGATAGGACACACATTGCGGAAACCACCCAACTGCGTCGCAAGACAAGCCCTTCACTTGGAACCTTCAAGAAAGAAAAGAGGAAGACCAGGGAACACATTACGCCAAGAAGCGGAGAAAGGCATGAGAAAAATGGACAAAAATTGGATTGAAGTCGAAAGGGTCGCCCAGGACAGAGTAGGTCGGAGAATATTGGTCGGCTGCCTATGCTCCATTGGGGGTAACAGGCGTAAATAAAAATAATAATAAAGCCTCAACATTAATCCAGAGACTTAACTTTACTCAACACTACATAATTAGGCGCTATAGATTAGATGTATCAGTCAGAATTAACTAGTGAATCAATCAAAAAGTAATTGATTTTTTGAAAAGTCGAATTCGGCACAGCAATCAGTTCCACATGATACTCAAATATAAAGTGAGATATTAGTTAGCAAAGACGATATAATAACAGCTAGAATACAAAACCCATTGTGCAATAATATGGTGTTAATTATTATAATAATTATTTTTAATACATTGAATACAACTAAACAATACGACCAAGAGCATCAACCTAATTTATTTACAGAATTGTTTGTGTAAACTTCCCTATAGAATTAAAGAAAAAGGCAATAGTATAAGTATTACAAGTGAAAATTTATCGACAAAAGAGAGTACACACATAATGCCTACTTTTTTGAGAAATAGACATCAACTCTTTACTCATAGATTTCGCTTTTCGAATAACATCAGGTACACTACGACCCAAAGATTCTGCGATACGCTCCCATCTTCCAGGAACACCTCCAGGATATCGAATCACGGCACGCACTAAGTTGTCTCTATCCGCTTCTGACCACTGGAAAATAAAAGTATTTCTCTAGTAAACTCACGGAAAAGAAATATACAGAGAGTAAGTACTAGCATAGCAAGCAGTGAGCAATCATAGATAAAAAGCTACTTATATAATACTGAGTTCATAGGTATTAACAAAGTTACTCGAGTTAACAGCCTAATTAACTATAAAGAAATAAATAATGTGAAATGTAATTACTGCTTGAGAACAATTAATTTAACGGAACAGTATAGTCAGTCAGCTACAACGTAGAACTTCATAGGTAAGTACATCAGTTCAGGTTTTCATACTATATTAGCACAGAGACGCAACTGTCAGTTCAAATCCCAAATTAGTAGACGTGGCAGAAGTGTTAACGGTAATCGAAAAGATTTGGATAAGAAGACATTATTCAAGAAGTATAATTCATTGAAATTAGCTTATAAAGGGTAAGATAAAGGTGATGAGCATTTCAGAAGACTAGGGTTTGAGAGAAGGCAAAGAATGGATGCACATGTGCCATTACAAACGATTTTGAGCCATGTCGTTCAAAACGTCTGACCATCGGTGACTTTCGTCTCGCAGACCCCAACCAAGTAACCCACATCTACCAACATGACTCAGTCCACTTGTCAGTGCCTTCATGGTTTTCTGCCACGTTTTGGTTTGGCCGTCCCTAGCTTTCTTCCGACCTAAACGAACACCACAAATCATAGCTCATCGAAGTAGTCGGTGGTAAGGCATACGTAACACATGTCCCGACCACCTCAACTGATGAAGTTTCAATACTTCATCTATTGATTTGCCATCCCTACCAAGCACTCGTTTCCTAACAACAGCATTGCTTACTCGGTTGTCCCGGGATAAACCAGAAGTGCCCCGAAGACATCTATAATGGAATACTAATAACCTACGAATGCCTTCTACTCTTAATGGCTATGTTTCACACCCGTATGGTAGGATGGAGCAAACTGCTGTGCAGTAGACTCATCATTCGGTTAATAGACGGATGTCTCGCCTGCGCTACAAGTGACGCAAGTTGGCGAAAGCCAGTCAAGCCTACTGTATCAGTGCTGAGATTTCGTCACACACCAGGCCATTAGGACTGATGAGATTCCCGAGATATGTGAGGCGGTCGATGCGCTCAACTATTTCATTCGCTATCACTAGCCAATCTTGAAGCAACATTTTGCATTTCGAGAGGGAGAATCGCATCCCGAACATGCTTGCATTGTTGCTTAGGATAGTCATAAGAATCCACATTTTGTCAGCGTCTTCACCGAATAGAACTATGTCATCAACATACTCTAAGTTAGCAAGCGTGTCTTCTGGTATAAGGTCCACCCCTGAAAAACCAGATGTAGATGATGTTAACTCAAGAATGTTAACAGCAAGAAAATACATTTAATTACGCTGAATCAACATGTGAGTCATGTTGGAGTAGGCATTACAGATAAAATAAATTTCACAAAAAAATTGATCGTGGATTAGCTGAGATAACTTAGCATTCACCTAACTACACTGTCATTTTGATGCAAGATGTCAGTTACACTTGAGGAAAATCAAATCAAGATAGAATGAGCTTATTATATATACGACTTTAGGTTTGAAATATATTGAAAAGTATAGGATTTTCGTTTCATGGTTACGAGAAATCAGTGGTTGGAAACTTCAGATGTCAGAGTTTATAGTCACAAGTTAACTCCATTGGCTGACGAACAATCATGCTAGTAATATATATACATATTCCTTAACTTCGTGAAGTGCCGACTTAACAAGTTTAGAACGATGGTATATGAAAAGACGAATTACGGATGATTTGCGGATACGTATATTCCAAGCAATCAAATTAACAAAGTGATAGAGTGAATAAGCATACTCTGTGGATAGTCAACTACCGTCCTACTCGCAATATTTAGGTATGTACAAAAATAAGCGACGCATACAATACAGCTAAGCAAGAAGATAGGCACAGGAGTAAAATATAACAATTATTAGCTACATTGGTATGCTACATATAATAGCCAAGCAAAAAATGAATTCGACAGGTGTATGGTAAGAATTGATTTAAGCTCAATTAAAAAGGACCAACCAATTCTTAACTTAGGAATACGTGAGGGGGTCATCGTCCTAGTGATATTATATTTTCATATTACTGTCACTTGTTTTCGCCTTAACTGTTCCCAAATGTCGGAAATCAGATATGAAAACCACTTTTTGCCCAGTTGATTGTTTTGATTTAATTGTCTTTAGGGATTTACAAGTCTATCCTAACAGAAATATATTTTTGGTGTGATGTCCGAAGTTTTTGGTGGGTATTTAACGATCGACAGGCATCACTTAATTCCGATTAGCAATATTTTCTTTAACTTCCGAATAGGTTTTTGTTTTTCATACATAGGTATATCAAGAAATACCTTATTTCATGAAGTCCAGTAACACGAATGATCCAGTCTTCATGAATCCCACGCAGTCCATGGAGTAATAGCATAAATACACGTAAAAATTCAATATCTTAATCACTTATCACTAGGCTGGATTATATAAGTTTAGGGTAACAACCACGTACCATTTCATTTGTTTGTCTAACAGTCAAATCCTTGTTAGAATCAGGAACCTGATGGTAATAAAATCAGATTTTTTTGTTTCACCAACTATTATTCTGTCGATTGTCTATACGCAATCAAAAGCGGAAAGTTATTGAGATGTGCTTACCTGTCGTAATGGAATAAACAAAGATTCAACTGGAAATACGGCCGTCAATGCACTCATACTAGGTGTGCATTTGATGCATTAAAGTATAACGAGACTACTTAGGAAAGAGTGAAACTAGTTTAGTTAAGATGAAGTGGCTGAATGTACACCATACGATTTTAACATCGGAAACTAGAAATTATTTATTACAAAATGTTATAAACTAAATAAAGATAGACGTACTTCTCGAAAAGCAGGATCTTTTGCTTTACTTTTTGAATCATCATCAGAACTTTCATTTTCAATATTAGGGATATCTGTGAGCACTGAATTTAAAGTTGATTGGCCAGCCTCCTTCACAACTTCTTTAAGGATTGCTTGCTCGTGTACTAAGCGACGTTTACGTTCTTGTTTATCGGCCTTAAGCTTTTCTTTTTTTTCTTGAAGAACTAAGATGTAAAGAGATAAAACATCAACATTAACAACATCATTACTAGTATTCGATCATAGATGTCTTAGAAGCATTGCTAGTTTATCGTGGGACAACTAAGTAGGCAATGCTGTCGATAGGAAACGGGTACTAGGTAGGGATGGCAAATCAATAGATGAGGTATTGAAACTTCATCAGTTGAGGTGGTCGGGACATGTGTTGTGTATGCTTAACCACCGACTACTTCGATGAGCTGTGTTTTGTGGTGTGGGTTTAGGCTGGAAGAAAATTAGGGGCGGCCAGACCAAAACATGAAGTCACTGACAAGTGGACTGAGTCATGTTGGTAGATGTGTGCTACCTGGTTGGGGTCTGCGAGACGAAAGTCACTGATGGTTAGAGACCTTAAACGACATGGTTCAAAATCGTTTGCAATGGCGTAGGTGCATCCACTCGTTGTGTTCTCCCAAATCATAATCTTCTGGATCCGTCAACACTTCTACCTTTGTCTTTCTAAACTTATCTCACTGACTTATACTTCTTGAGTAATATGTTCAAATCCTAATCTTCGCCACTACCAGTAATACTTCTACTATCTCAACCACTATGTGATTTGAACTGACAGTTGCGTCTCTATGCTAATATGGTATGGCAACCTGAACTGATGTACTTACGTACGAAGTTCTACGTTGTAACTGACTGCCTGACTGACACGGATAAACGAACAACACAACACATGTAATGTGTTTCAATTCAGGTTGATAAATGTCAACAGAGCAAGAAGGAATCAAGACGGTTAATATGGTGGTTATTTATGTGGAAAGTCTTACCATAAAATTGATAGTGCCCCAGCTTAACATTCGACTTTCAGCCACAGTTGTTGGATCAAACCTCGTCCTAACCATGAGTAAGATATGATTGACAAACGAACCCACCAATGATAGTGTTGAAAGCCCATCATTACGTTAACTCTCCTTGACCTTATATTACTATGCTTAGCTAATTCACCAATCATAATTTTTTATGTTTGTCATAAACGATATTGAATTATTTTTCCTGTCCTGCAGTTACTGTTCGGTATGACTTTTATGTTGCTCTTTTCTCTCTCTAATAAATCGTATTAATTTGTTTTTGTATAGTAACGGTGTTAATTTACATTTTAGAAACAGATAAAGTTTTTCAGGTCAAACAGCTTACTTGCTCTAACTTTAGCCAAGCTATCTTATCTTGCTATGTTTGCTTAACATTTACTGTGATAACTAAGGAATGATAACATTATTCGAAAACCAATTTAGTTTTGCTCACTATAAGAAATTAGAGATGCAACAATTAATTAATCTCTGCTTATTGTAATTTAAGGAAAAATAAGTTTCGCGTTGAAGACACAGCGCTGACACATGTTTAAAAGCTTTATTTTATAAACATAGAGAGAATCTGTAAAAACATACTTCGAACTTCTTCTTTTAGTTCACGACGTTCCTTTATTTTCTCGGAAACCTTCTCATTAATGAATTCAACGAGAATGGGGATAAATCTGATGATAGCATGTACCCATCTGACGATAGAGAACGGCAGCAAATCAAGCCATCCAGGACCAGGAATCTTCCGAAGTTCATCTGATATCTCTTGGTTTATTAGTTCCAACCTTCGATCGCGGGCTTTGTGACGTTTTAAAGAAGTGCTGAGTTGATCTTCCTAAACAGTAAAAAAATGAGTGAACTTCCATACCAAAGTAAGCCGCTTTTCAAAAACTGAGCCCCAAAGTGCTGCATAATGAATTACGGTAGCCATTCCGAAAAACAATCCAAAAAGTTCGTAGTTAGACATTTTGCGGAGCTTCCTAAAGTAAAATACTGGGGTTCGCCAACTGGGCAAACCATTTACTAGCACTTCATCATATCTAAGAAAAGTTAGGGAACATCCTCTGAAATACTTACTTAGCACGTAACTCCGGATCTTTAAGGACTTCATAAATACCTACAAGCCTCCGAAACTGCTGTTCTGCAGTAGGATCATCTGGGTTCCTGTCCGGATGGAGTTTTGTGGACAACTTTCGATAAGCACGTTTTATTTCAGGAATATCAGCAGTCTGTAGATGTATCATCATTAAATAGTTATCGTCTCCCTTACCTGAGGAACTCCAAGAAAATCATAGAAATTTTCCTTGACTTCTTCAACTAAATCAAACATTTGGAGTTCTCCAGAATCCCATGCGCTAACTCTCACACATAATACCGCGAGGTAGATAATGTAGATTGTCATAAAATGTGATGCAATTAATGTTTACTATCAATAAATGGGCTTTTAGTCTGTAGCCACTTAGTCGTTAAGGTAGTATGAATTCAGTGGCGACAGTCCACTCAATCGATGACAGAATCTAGTAGGAGGAGAGTTGTTGAAAAAATGGTAAGCATGGCAAATAGAATTAAATCTAACGAAGAACCTTATTGATGCACAAGCTTAATTCCAAATCCTTTTTGGTAATTCGGACTAAGAGTCGAATTGTTTAAAACTTATGAGCAACGTTTAGCAGTCAATAAGTCGGCTTTTGGATTTGGAATATATCGTTATTAGAGGAAAGAAAAAAAGTAAACCTAAGTACCAACAAGATTTTATTGAGTGTTGTGAGGACCGCTAGCTTTGTATATGGAACTGTCATCAGAACTGATTGGGTTATGGATAGGGCACTAGGTAGGGATGGTGATAAATTGATGAGGTAGCAAATATTCATGAGTTTTGCCACTAAGAGAAAATGAAGGTTGACTACAGTTTGTAGATGGAGTTTGGGTGATATAAGGGATCTAGGGAAAATTCAGTCACTCACTACATAGTAAATACGATTGTAAATTAGTTTGAGGGATTATGATGAGTAGAGTAAGTTTTCATTGCGAACATAAGTTAGCTATAATGTCAAAGAATTATACATCTGAATGGATAAATGAATTTAGCACGAAAATTCAACGGGAGCTACATTAAATCTGATTGGTTTGTCCGTCGATTGTATTGCTGATGACTTAAAAGGCGAAAAAAACCAACACACAGGATAAAAATGGAATGATCACTACGATGTCGAGAGGTATTGAGTAGCTTCAGAGTATGTAAAGACTTAATGTCATATGTCATCCTTAAGAAGTAGACATTCTGATTCGTTAGATCGGCAAAGACTTGGCAGAAGCTTATAATCAGCTTCCACCGAGCCAATACAGAAGAAAACAACCATGTCTTACACTACTTAAAAATAAATCAAGTTAAATAACTGCCAACTACTAGAGTTAAGAAGTACAGTGACATTAACTGGGAGGAAATTTCGACGAAAAAATTTGAGCACCAAATTTCCGTGTCATTTTCATAATTTCTGCTCAGTTGAAAATCAGTGAAATTTTAAATTCTATTAATTCAAAAGATAAATAAACAAAAAGTAAGGAACAATAGATCATCACAAGTCTACAACAACGCGACATACATAATTCTTACAAGTCTGCGGACTGTGAAGGTCATTTCCAATAATCAATGTCTTCCTCAGGAGGTAGTATTAACCAGCTGGTTTCTTTGCATACAATGCCTGTTCTTTTGATACGTTCCCAATATCTTTTACCTTTTTGAACGACTATAGCAAGCTATTTAAAATTTTTGTATTTGCTTGTTGATGTCAAGACGGCGTCCAAGGATTTTGTTTTTGACAATAGTTCTTTCAGGCTAGGATAGGCTTATATATTTCTCTTCATTGTCGCTTCTGCGTTTGAAACTTTTTAGACGGTCCACAACGATTTAAACTGGTCAAATCCTTGTTGTTTTAGTGTGCTAATTGTGTGGCGAGTGAGATTACTGTGATGCCTTCCGTAAAAAGAGAAATCCCATTACGTATTCCATTATCTTTATTGTATTTTTCTAGCTGTGTGTACTAAAAAGTGTTGTATTGAGTAGAGGAAATCTTTTCATTCAAAGTTTTGTCCTTCTCTTCTTGTTCTACATGACGTCTGTCTCCTCTTCCTTCTCTTTCCTACAGAAAAATTTGGTAATAATAAGTGGGTGTAAGGAACAAAGTTGGCGAATTGTTTGGGCACATGGTTTTTGGAGAGGTTGAAAAGCATCAAAATCTCCGGATGCATTTTAACTGAATTTAAGACTTTGTGGTTGGTCACTGACATAA
>OX103971.1:51020674-51213052 GCA_944470395.2 Schistosoma turkestanicum
CCAATTCGAAATTACTCTGTTGAGTATCCGGGTTCCAAAGACTAGGTGAACCTAGTATACTGCGACGATATCAAATCCAAAAATGTGGCTGTAGCCATATTATATCAAATTTAAACAACATGTGTACAGTTCAGAAGCAAACATAAAAACTTCAATATAAATACAAAATATAGAAATAATAACAATATAAAATGATCAAATCTCAAAATGGAATCAAATAAAAAACCAAAATGTCAACAGAAAAAGTCCGTCATGTCATAACAAAAATATATAAACATGGAGGGATTTTCCAAACGACAAAACATTCAAAAAAGATTCTACAGTAGGTATGAACATACATATAGGAAATAGTAAGATTCTCCGATGCAACACAACATGCACCAACACCTTTACATATCTGGGCAGCATCATCGACAATCAAGGTGGATGCGATGCAGATGTGAGGGCGCGGATTGTCAAAGCAATGGCTGTATTTCTACAATTGGAAAATATCAATCAACACTAAAATCTGGATTTTCAATACAAATGTCAAGACAGACCTACTGTATGGAGCGGAAACTTGGCGAACTACCAAAGCCATCATTCACATGATACAAGTATTTATTAATAGTTGTCTTCGCAAAATACTTCGGATTCTTTGGCCAGACACTATCAGCATTAACGTACTGTGGGAGAGAACAACCAGATTCCAGAGAATGATGAGATCATGAAGAAGCGGTGGAAGTGGATAGAACACACCCTGAGAAAAGCACCAAACTGCGTCACAAGACAAGCCCTCAAATGGAACCCTAAAGGTCAAAGGAAAAGAGGAAGGCCAAGTAACATATTATGCCGAGAAATAGAGAAAGACATGAGAAGAATGAACAAAAACTGGAAAGAACTAGAAAGGGGAGCCCAGGACAGAGTTGGTTGGAGAAAACTGTTGGGTGGCCTATGCTCAGTTTGGGGGTAACAGGCGTAAGCATGTAAGCAAGTTCTACCTGAAGTTTAGGCTGATTATGTTACATAGAAAAACAGTGAGAGCTTCACAACCAAAATATCTTTCTCGGAGAACGAAACTTCACTATAATCACCCACCTGTATAATATATATCTGCGTAATAAATGCAAGTCAGTAAAAGTACTAAAAACATATTTAAATGAAAGATCTATCCACTAGGATAGGAGAAACCGTTTACAAAATGCATTCAAAAGTCAACATTCACATACCTGACCATGTTATAAACTTCACTTGAGTCACACAATACTTCATTATCTTAGTGGTCTGACATAGTGAAATGACAAACCAAATGACCAAAGTTGGGCTTATACAGAGTCAACTAACAAAGATCTAGTCAAAGGAATACCGTCCCAACAACGCATTCATACAGAAATTATTAATGGTAGAATTTGACAGCTTTTTGAAAAACTTAGTTTTTAATGAGTGCTGCAGTGATCCTTGGTTTGATATAAATTATCTTTACTTAGAACTTGAAATGAAATATTCCGTCAAACTGTTTCATATTTTTGTTATCTCTTGCTCCCTCTATATATTCGAAAGTATTGATCTTCCAATCAGCATACCAGGTTCGTAATGTATCATCTATCAATCTTTTGATCTGTCATTACTGACTGCTAGATAACTTATTGTGATCCCTGAAGCTTTGGCAAATTAAGTTGATTATTTTAAGTTACAGTTTTGTTATCAGTTACTATCTTTTGACTAATAATGTTTAAAAATTATAACTAAATATATGTGATTATTCTGCTCGGTAACAAACACCATGCTTATTATAGATTTTTCATGACAATACAAATATGTTCTAATAAAGTAAATTGATTAAACCCTGCAAAGTTTGTTTTCTTCACTTTGAAAAAATCAGTTGTGTAGACATTTTTTCAAATTGTAAATTTTAGTGGTTTGATATAAATGGTGAAATATAATCTGTAGTTCTGAGAAATTTAAAATTCAAATTACTTTTGTGCTTTGAACCACACTATTAAGTTCATTTGCTTATCAATTTTGTTGCCGTTGCATATTTGTCATTATGGTACTTAAATTGTGTAGCGTATCGAGTCGCAGTTGACTAAGATCACCACTACAGACCAATTACCTTCCGGTAACACAGAAAAAAAGGTGATCCACACAACATTTGGTGAAACTTTAATTTATGGACGAACTAATAGCATTTGTTATAGCAAGTCTTGGATTTAGGCACGATTTTCATTCATCTATATTATAACGCATTCGAAAATTTACTCTACCAACTTCTAGTTCCAACTATCAGTTCGTCTTTATTTTATACTTGTGTTACTTATGATTGTTTTTGATTGCTTCCTCTATCAAATTTCATCATTTACTGAGTCGTCGGCTGATTTTTTTTCTTTTTATTTCCTTTTCTAGATAACTTCACACTGCTCTGCTCATTTATTTAGCACACGAGGTACAGTCCGGCCAAATGCAAACTAACTAAAGGCTAAAGTTACATAACTAAGTAGTATTTTGGCATTATAAGTGATGTCGATTTATGATGAAAAACTGCAAATCTAGTTTCTAACACAACCATCTAACTCAATTCTATTTTTAATCCCTGATACTAATTAATAAACCGCTTTTGACCCCAGTTGGTAGGTAAATATTCTCAAGGTCACTTACTGATCGCCCAAAGTTTTCCACAAATTATCGTTTCACCCAACACCCAAGGAGTAAAAACTAGTTAAAACCAACTGAAAAAGTAAGACGTTTTTCTCCGTGTTTTTTTGTTTTACTCAACCTCAAATTTCATCTGAGAATCTAACAACAAATTTGTATATTGGTGAGTTATTTCAAGTTATCACCTTGCTAAACCAAAGAAATTTTAAATAATAAAATTACAGATTTACACTCTTCACCAGACCGTTCTACTTCTATGATAAACACTTAGGACTGGCAAAGGACACACTTAACAAATTATCTCCCCGTTTACCCTCGGTATATTTACCCTCATAATTTTTAACATCATGCAGAGTCTCTGTAGTACAACACGTTGCTGGTGATGATATTGAATCCACCAATATTTAAATGAATAACTAACTGAACAAGGTGGAGGATATTTTATTAATACTAGATTAAAATATTTAATCAATACTAAACAAATGTACCTTTGAAATTATATTTAGTACGATGTAAAATATAGTTTTAGTTTATTAGTACAAATTTTGTATTCTTTTTTCCTTCAACAGCAGTGAATTGGTTAATAATGAAATGTATATATTACGTTAAAATTTAGATAATCTATAAAACTAATCTTGAATAGTTAATCAAATTCATGCACAGATGAAGGCGGTTGAGGTAATTATAGTTTTCAAGTTGGTTTTCAGTTAGTTAAAAGAGGTTGTTATAAAATCAACACAATACCTATTAAGGAAACGCAAAATTTTATTGAAAAAAATCAAATGTTAACAATAATTACTCTGAGATAAAGAGATGACAAACTCTATTAGAAAAGTATATTGAAAATAAGTTTGCTAATCTCTCTCGTGTATTGAAAAACATGATTCTTGAGCATTTTCACCTCTGATGAACTGATGAAAAACTGATGGAATTAAATGTTCATTTTGTTCAGATGCGTGTAAACATTCTATATTCGACTGGATTGAAGATCTAATGAATTTTCTATCCAAATAAATTTTTGCAAAAGATTTATTAAATAAAACAATCTAACCGTCTAAACTTCCTAGGCAATCAACTTTATGAACTTATGTTTTTTTTTGAGTTTAGACAGTTTTCCAGCCTTTATTGAAAATTAATAAACGCATCGCATCTATAATTTCTCAGTAGCTTTATAACATTAACCAAAAGCAGTAAAGCAGTTGAGTTCCTCTAATTACTGTAGGCTCAAAACCTTTAGAGAGTGAAGTAGAGAAAACGGAAACATAAAGAAGCTAATGTATACTGCCATTGATAATATTAGTGGTATACCAATATATTACTTAAGAATTTGTTTACCCTGATAGGATAATTGGTAAAACGCTTTTATTTGTTATTATCACCTGTTACGATGTGCGAAGACCAAGATGTGATTACGATACGTGCTGACCAACCGAAATGGCTATTTGCGCTAGGCAAGGGTGGTAAAGAAAGTCTACCTTCTACCAAATAATATGTACTAATATACATAAATATATATATATATATATATATATATATATCTTCCACCTCCTAAGATAAGGAATCCATTTCTTGACCAATAATGTGAATTCGTCCTTTGGGATGCTGTCTGATGGTCATCGAATCGCCTCCTCATAAGACCAGTTCTTATTGGCCTACTATATTATTGTCAGTATTAATCCTGTCTTGCAACTCATGAATCCCTAACTAATCAGTTGAGTATACGAAGACAGTGGAACTGATAATGTTTGTCAATTGACAAAGTTATGCTTGTTCGGTCAAACTAACTTTGTTTTCTTTTGAACGCTTGAAACAAATAAAACGACAAGTCTGTTAAGTTTATACGTAGTGAACAAGTAAAATAATCTCACAAATTCATTTCGCTGAACTTTTTATTTTTTGAAATTTGGTCTCAGTTAGATGAGAATTCGAAGAAAGTAGTTTCAGTGCCTCAGTTATGTTTAAAGCAAGTAATTCCAGCAGCTTTTAAATCACATTTGGACGGAATGGAAAATGATGGACGTCTATCTTCATATGACATGGTACGGTCGAGTGAGGTAGAATTGCATTGAAACATAATCCGTTGGTGAATAGAAATATCTCTAATGGATGGAATCCTGAAGATCGTGCAACTCAATGGCCTTAGCTGTTATTATATATGATCGAAAACAGACATCAGTAGCTTAGTTTCTACATTTTCTAATCATGTTGTTTGTAAAGATTTAATTCCCTCTTCTAACACCATTAAAACTAATTTAAATACATTTTTATTTTCAAACTGATTTGTTGAACAAATCCTTCAACCATTAGTTTTATATTTAATTCTTTTTATCACTTGTTCACCATATTATTATATGGTTTTATGTTGTGCATTTCCCCTTGTGTACTACAGTATCAAATATTTTTAATTATTGTAGTAATTAAATGATTTAATGAAATGAATATTTGTGAATTGTAGATTTTGTTCATTAGAATATTTCTTTAGGTTATTTTAAATTCTCCCTCTAAAAAAACTACTATCTAAAGTCCTACATCAGTGATATATGGTCGTTTACCGGCAAAATCATTGATATGTGCAAAGTTCAGAAATGGGTATTTAAATTTATTAAGCATTATTATTCATTATATTATCTAATACTGACAAAACTATAATCCTAGATATACGGGAAAAGAAACTTTGAATACAAATACAAAAAATTGAAAATAAAGCGCAAATTTCACAGTTGAATTATTATTGTATCATAACTTGCAACATTAATTTAGACTAGTTGACATTTTTATTGGATTTTGTAACACTGAACAACAAAATGAAATAATGTCCGTGTACAATTAATAAACTGTACTAATATTTAATTAAATTAAAAATTTATAAATCCATTGAAATTGACTTGACAGTAAATATACTGACAACTGATAAAATCGGCAATATATATTTAATATTTTATACAGATTTCTTGATGATAGTTCCTTAAAAATCGTATATACGATTTTTCGAATTTTATCATTGCGAAATTGTGATATTAATGAAGTTTACCCTTACATTTTAACTTCCTGTACTAAAAAACATAGATAATTCATGTAAGTGTGCTAATAAATCACTTCAGTTAGGTCATTTTTCAAATTACCTACATGTTGGGTAGCAATGCATAAAATCATAAACATAAAGCAGAATTTTGCTTATTCTCGTGTCGCTTAGATTTTTCTGTTATATTATCTTTCTCATTCACTTTGAATTATTCATCCATTCTGTTTCATTCTATTTTGCTTCTATCCCTTCTTTTCATATTTCAAGCGCTTTCTTTGATATTTGATATATCTAATAACACTATCATTCACCGATTTAATGAAAAATTACTTTCTTGTCAAAAAAGAACTTTATTAAGTGAAATACAGTTGACAATTTTCGGCAAATCTTATGCTTATTCAGTGATTACCAACCATTATGCTTTATTTAAATAATATTTCCTATGGATAATAAGCTGTAATTGTAAAGAATTTTTAAAGATATTTTTATTACTACTAATGTGACTGGTAAGAATAATACGTACGATATGTTGTCACTTCAAGCAGAGACTGTTGAACGTTTTATATCAACGTAGTTGTTAGCAAATTAATTGTATCGAAAATCGGTAACATATTATCTATGTATTCACATGACAAATAAAGGATAATAGATTATGTTTCAAACTGCTTGAAATATACATGATATTTTTCGTAATTTACATCTTTTCAACTAGAGAAATTGATATTCACATATTTTAAAGATGTATCTTAAGCTGCAATGGAGTAGCTCACCATTTACTCATTTATGAAAGTCTTGTTCATCAAATCCTGATGAAAATACACACTGAATGTTACACTAAAATGGATGTTACATTCAAAATTAAACAGTTTAAGTAGTGAAGCATTTTTATCCCTATGTTTACGATAAGGTGAGCTTAAAAAAAATATTTTTTTTTATTAATTTGTAAACGAAGGATATTTAAAGAATAAAGTTTTAAAGGTTTTTATTAGAATTAATTTATAGACGAACAACAAAAGTTCAGTGAAATTATAATAGCTCAAATCTATTAACATATATGAGACAGTATTTCGTAGATAAGCCTGATGCGTTTGTACATAATGTTTCTAGAATAAAATTCGATAAAAGATACCACAATCGTACATGGAAAACAAATCGAAATCGATAAATACATGTTATCATAAATAGTTTTCTTCATTTGCATTCTACTTAGTTACTTTCACATCACCTAAGATATTATCTGAATCTCCTCAATTCTATTTTATGATTTCCTTCCTACGTAATGTTTTAATAACTGAATTATCTAATTTTCTATGTACCGGTTTTATGCAGATTACTTCAATAATGTTAGTACTGTTACTTGTATGTTCCAGAGTAAATATAAGAATAAGATGTTGAGCAAATCTATCATTATTTTGTTGGTAGTGGTTTTAAAAAACTAAATCTAAAAACCTATTTATAAGTGCAGAGTTCCACCAATGGGGGAACTAATTGAAAAGCAATATTTCTTAATTCAACTTATATATTTTTAATGTCTTCTTCAAAGAGTAAATATTTCTTTTTGATCTTCAAGTCTATTTTTCTAATATGTAATGAAATAATTATGAATAGTTTGTCGAATACAAAACAATTTATGATAGAACATTTTTTATTTCATTGAAATGACACACATTGTATAATTCGACTTTGAAACATTTTACATTCGAATAGAATTATGTAATTCAATCATAGATTCGATTTCTGCATTAATAAATAACTGAACTAATGCATATAAACCAAATGAAACAAACTGTAAAAGAACAATTTCATTATCTAATCATCCTTCTGTTGAATAAAAAAAAAATGCTATTCACACATTACAAAGTTTTTTTTACATTAGTGTAAAAATAAAATGTAAGCGCAAACTATTAGTAGCATCAGGCATATAGCTGTATGTGTTGTAGTATAATATGGAAATATAAAGCGAGTCAACTCTTCTAGTTTTCGTTTCTTTTGAACAATTTTAAATAGTCTTGTCAACTGATTACAACAAATGTTTTTGTATAGCTTAAAGGCAAATGAAGTGTGACCATATCTTTTTTTTTTTACTAGAGGTACAGAAAATTTCCAATACATATTCATTCGCTTGGCTAGTAAGGAATATTCGCACCCGTACACACACACTTACATGAATAAAAATAAGATGAACACAGTTATTTTGGTAACATTAAAAGTAACAAAAGGACAACTTTATCTTCTTGGACAAAAAAAAATTACACTAAAACCATACAAATAATAAATGATGAAATTTATGCTGAATATACTACAGATTTATTTATGAATGTCATCAGAAAAGTTTTGTTCAGTAGTTTTTTTTCTTAAAATTGCAATAATTTTATAATTTAAAACTTAAGAATCTTTCAAAATTGAGTGTCAAATAAGAAAAAAATCTGCAACAACACATGAAGTAGATTTATAGATGAATTAATAAACTAAAATGTAATTCATGGATTAAATTAATGATTTTAGGAAGTACTTTAAGCATAAAGAAACCAGTTGTAAGTAAAAAGTTTAAAAAAAAAACTACAAACGAAATAAAGGAACAGATAGATCAATTAAACTTCATTGGTAAAAATATAAAAGTTTATAAATATGGTTACTACCATTGACTAAGTGGTTTATCAAAGCTCGAAATTATCCAGAGATGAATGTATTCTCCTCTTCTTTGAAACTACCTTCCGATTTTATTGTTTTGAAAAAAAAAACATTTCAATGCTGATTATATGATGCACTATGAAGATATTTTTTAAAATAAACAGACATCTGCTTAGAAACCTATGTAAACTGGACACTTGTGGATATCTGCCTTTATCCAGACGGAGACTTACCAGCATTACATGCACCAGGTTTCTTCGGTAGTCCTAGCAAAGACCATATGCTTTTGTAATCAGTACCAAGGCCGTAGACGATCGACTCGGAATCCATAGGTCTATAGGACTAAATTCAGTCGATTCACGATTTACTGTAACGCTTATCCAACATCATTGTGGATAATTGCCTCACTTGACATAGTTGAATGTCACCAATTATGACCTAATGCTGGAACATCCGAAATCCACCACGAAACAAGTTACAAAACGAGTAATCTATTTCAGTTTTAGTCACTTATTTGTACAGAGTAATCTCTTCATTATGAAGGATACGTAATTTGACTTTTCCAGAAGTCAATGATAACTGCCATTTATTTTAACAATTTACTCAAAGATTTAAATAGCGTGAAAAGTTTTTGTTACATTGAAATATTGCAGTTGTACTAGGGATTAATAAATTATTTTCTAGATAGAGATGTGTTTTAGCTGATCTGAATTTAAGATAAATGAAATTTGATTTCCGTGAGGTTTTTTTCAATGAAAACAATTGATAAAATGTTGATTTCATTTCATATCTTTTTATTATGTGTAATAGTACAATGAACTTGTAAACTTTTAACCATCATTTTCACAGAGTTACAAACTATATAAAATATGACATAAATGTCCTTTGTTAATTTACGCTCAATAAATAAGCTATACTGGTGAGAAATAGGTACTTTCATTGACAACTTAAGAAATTTGGCGAGTATATAACCAAATTATGAGTAGATACCACAATTGGATGAAGAGACTACTTTATGATTAGTAAGATAATGTATGATGAAAAATAAACGAAAAATCAGTATTCTACACTGATTTCATTTTATTCATACGATTCATATTCTAGCCCTAATAACAGAATGCTTCTACTGATAACAATGAGAATCAAAACTAAACTAGCTTAAATAACAATTCATCTGTTAGGAATGAAGTTCTGTTGTGTGACAAAATCTATTATTTGTGTATATGACGCGAGTAAAAACGTAATGTCTGGCAGCAGAAGATGGGGAAAGATCAAGAAAGGAAGAGCAGGAACACAATGGGATTTGTATGGAACGCATGAACAGTGAAATGTCAGACAATGGATTGATGTTTGCAACAGGAACAGTCCAGTTCGATATGATGGATTGATATTTTGCAAATTAACGATTTACGATATGGTTTTCCTATTTTACCAATTAACTCTGTAATTTGAGATAAATACAATTCGGTTGCCCTCACCTGTGTTCTCCTCGAAATAAAAAACGACTTAATCCATAGCATCTGTGAGAAATGTAACAGTTCACAATAGTCAGCGTGATCAACTAGATTTACATTTTCCTGCACGGAGAAAGTTATAGTTACGAATGTTTCGATGCATATGATTAATTTGAATAGTTGAGCAATTTCGAAACAACATATATAGATATTATGAATGTACTAATTTCCCTTTGTTTCAATATACACATTTGATTTCATGACAAAACGATGTGTATAACTTTCAAGACCATAGTTTATTAGAGAAAGCCCCATATTGTTAGCTAAGTAGCCATTGTAATTGATAAGTCGTTAGGTGGACTACATTTACAATGAACGATCGATGTCCTTGTCAATCGGTTAAAATCATTTATCAATCAACCAATTGTTATGAACTTGAAATTTCAAATCCAAATTCATTTGTTACGATACAACAGAAATTTCCCCTCAAACTGGTCAATCTTTTAAAATAAATTCCTACAAGATTTACATTATTGCTTGTTGTTTACAGAGAATAAGACAATCATCATCAATATCATATAAACTATCCGATATTTAAAAAATCATTAAGGAATGAAAGAAGTATGGACTGTATTCTATATGTTCCAAAAACGTAGGCATCAATTAAGATTTACAACATATTTTATATGATCTACATAAGCTTAAACTATAAGAACGGAAAATAATAAAAATATATTTTTTCGAGAATGTTTTACTTTTTTGGAACCTCTGCTTTCTTAATAATCCTACATTCTTTCATGCTGTTAGAACGGGAAAAAGTAAATAGAATGATGATTTGTCATCGTATAGATAATTCAGTCAAAGCTATTTTAGTTGCATTGCAGTTGTTTATTCTATTTATTCTATTGGTCGGCCAGTATTTATTTTCTGGAGTTTACTGACAATCGGTCGCATGGGTACATTATCTGTTTGCTCAGCCTGTGCAGTATTTCTGTTCGAATGAGTTTTTGTGTCAGGACTTTAGACTCTAAGTCACCTAAAGTAATACCTTTGATGATTTGACTAACCGAAAGGCTAAATAACTCATGGTTGAATGAATGGATTTATCTATCAAAAAAACTTTTAACTACATTTGATTTTATTTTCTGTTAAATAAATTAATAAAACACTTTCTACTTGTCACAATCATCATCATCATCACTATTCGGATTATTTCGCTTTTATACTGTTGACTTCATCTTATAGTTAGCGAAAATGAAACTTCTTATAACAAAAAAAACATATAGTTATTTCACAAAACTTCTTCTATAATACACAGACTACTTCTTTTCATTTTATAAGTTTTGCGTATGCCATAGTTGCATTATTGTTTCTTTTTTTAATTAATGAGTAATGGAAATAAGTAGTAGTGCGATGATGATAAGTTATGCTTTTAATTATGATTTCATTTTAGAAAGAAAACACTAGTGAAATAATAATGTGAGTAAAAAGATTAAGTGAGATCATCATAGACGGAATAATACATTTTTATTTTGTTCTTTTTCTGTAAACCTCATTATTGACGTATTCATTTGTGTTCAGCAATTTTCAATCATTTTTATGAAACAAACAGGGAATTTTTTAGAAAAAATGAAAACAGAAAAAGAGTTTTTAATTAAAAAGATCATTCCAAATGCTAAATAGACAGAAATCTTTTTGTCAATATCAATAAATATATTTTAAAGAAATAGATAAATTGTAAATGAAACCACGGAAGAATCAGATTGTTATGATGTAATAACAATAATTTATAACATGAGATGAGAAGAGCCAGAAATATGAAGGCGATGATGAAGAACTGTAAAGAAGGCGTAAAAACAATAAACAAAGAAGTAAAAAAAATACAGAAGTTTTCACCAATGAATGCTCAATATATACCATTCCCATAAAAAGCCATGAGGTTTTTTCTGTTCTATTCTTTTGATAAGCGAGATATTGAAGAAAAAGGAGAACACAATGAATAAGTGAGAGGGTACAGTATGAAAGAAAACAAAACGAACCTCCTCTCATCATATGCACAATCATAAACAAAGCTAAGCTCTTAAAATAATGAAAAAAAAAGACAAAATGTCGCTAGAACGAAGGAATAGGGAGAGGGAGAGAGAAAGACAGAGAGAGAGAGAGTTAAACTTACACACAGAGGATAGAAGATATCAGAGAATGCGTAATGAACGAAAGCATGTCTATCTGTGAATAATTAAAATGCATATTTCTGACGATAATAAAAAGTTGATAACTAGAAAAAAAAAAAGAAAAACTCCAATATGATATGCACTATTCACATTATTAGTCTCAGTATTAGTGTCAGTTTTGCTGCATAAAATGTACAATTTGATGGAAAAAAACAAAAGTTAGCCATAGATAGATGTTTCAACTGGTGAATTGTGTCTATTGACTACAGATGTCAAGCATCATATTGAACGAGTCGAAATAATATGGATCGTTTGAAAATACATAAACCGGGGTAAATAAATGACTTGTCATAAAATTTCCAAGTAAATAAATGGGCAATTGATCAAGAAGCTGTGAAATAATAAAAATACCTAGTTGAGAACAACAATAGTCATCAATATCGTCCAGTAAAACATGAGATGAGAAAGGTATAAGGTAAAATACACGCATAATTATTAGAATGTTTGTATATAAATATATATATACATTCGACAAAGATGCATAACATAATAAATAGTTCAGTTAGCTAAAACCAAACCAAACAAAATTGACCAGAAGAACAATGCTAAAGTGAGACAAGGCAGTTTTATACCGGTTGTTAAAATTTTATTATACATTAATAAAGTTACCATCATTTTGTTTTGATTAAGTGAACTTGTCATCCTAAAATTTAATGAAATGAGAATGTTGAATGTTAAGGAGCATAGTTTTAAAAAAACATGGAATATAAAATAAAATAAAACTTTCGTATTAAAACAAAACAGTGAGACATTTTAATGATTTATTAACAAATGAAATGAAGAAGAATTCTTTCCAATGAGGAAAAAACAATTTAAGAAAAGTAATAACATTGACTTTTATCTGTTGCAGCTAACAATTCACGGTGTTATTTTAGGCGATAATAACAATAATAACGAAAACAATGTAGATGAGAGTAAGTGAAGAAAAAAAAGGAAAAGATATTACTATATTTTGATTTGTGAACAGTGTACAATATGAATAGTAATTAAGAAAACGTTTAAATCAACCTAAATAGGTAGAATTTTAGTGAATTGCGCTTCAATTGAACTAAGTGATTTATTCAAAGTTGGAATTTTGTTTTAGTATTTTATAATACATGTCTAACAAGACAATAATAATAATAATAAATAATATATAATTATTACTATTTCACTGAAAAGAAATAAACAACAATCTGACTTTTTTTGAATATTAAAAAAAAAGAGAGAAAAACACCTCAAACGAATATAAATAAACAAAAGATACCGAAAGTTCTAGAAAAGTCTATAATATATTGTTTATAGTTACAACATGATCAATTAGTTTTCTCTACATTATGGCATTATCTTTATACTGTCTAATTTTTATTTTTGGTGGTGATTTCATAAGTTGGTATGAAGAAAAATAAATAAAATTACAAGGGAAAAAAGATAGAAGGAAAACGAATACAAAGAAGTAGTTATATTATGATGATGCAGCAAGATCACGTATAATTATAGCGATTTCACTGAATTTAGGTCGATGTTGTGGTGCGGGTGACCAACATCGATTTAATAAATTAGCCAATTCACCTGGCAAATCAGCAACTAAATCCGGTTTCAATGGTGATGATGAATCGGTTGTGTTAAGTTTTGATTTTGTAAAACCACTGGTATTATTCAATAGCATAGCTGTACGTTGACCAGCTACAATAATTTCTTGATCAGATAATCTAGCTAAAGGAAGCGCTGCTAATGAGAAGACTTCACAAACTAATATACCGAATGCCCAAACATCGGATTGTGTAGAATAAGGTATAGCTGGATTAGCTAATTGTTTCAATGATTCATTTTCATGTCCATTACATAATGATACATGTCGTGTTGTTGTTGTATTCACTGTTGTATTCGTTGTTATTTCATGAATAAGTTCTGGTGCAAACCATCTTAATGGTATAAATTGTTCTGTATTAGGTAAACGATAATATTCATTTGCATAGACATCTCTAGCTAAGCCAAGACTTGATATTTTCACATCTAAATCTGGAGTTAATAATACATTTCTAGCTGCTAAATCACGATGAACACAATGCATATGCGCTAGATAATCCATACCAAGAGCTAATTGTTTGCATATATTCATTTTTTGTGTACAATTTAAAGGTGGCATTTTGAATGGCGCTGGATTCTCTTCACGCATACAACGTAGAAATTGTTTTAAATCACCCTAAAAAATAAATGGTAAAATAACAGTATATAAAACGTTATGAATAATAAGAGGATAGCTGATGTATTTGTTTAGAAAGTTATCTAAACTGGAATTAATTTCGACATAAGAAGTAATGAAGGGAAAGAAAAATGAATAGATTTATGAGGAACTACTTAGATAATACATTTGTATTGGTTGTTTGAATTTTCCCACTGATGTTTATCATTGCAATTGATCAGTATCTTTGGCATCAACCCGCATCCTTTGCGGGTTGTCTCGAAATCGCCTTCAGTTTACCAGCATTATTAGCAAAAGCGGATAGCGGCTAGTGGTGGAATCCAGGACACGTTTTTCATTCTGTTTGGGACTCATCAGCTAGATGTACTGGTGGTGCTGAGTTTCAGTCGTAGAATGAACATCAACTCTGAGATGCAGGTACATCCAGCTGTCTAATTCTAATTGGGACGAAACGAAAGTCCTGGATTCCACTACTAGCTGCTGTCCACTTCTGCTAATTATCATTTACACAATAAATTATTCAAAAGAAATGAATAAACTTGCACTAAGTATTAGGAACCGGTCAGGGAAACTACTTCATTTGAGCTGAGCAGGAAAATCAGGAAAGTTATTTTTGAATTTAATGTGCAGACTAAATTATATGACATAAATGACAGATTTTAATTAACTATGTAAAGCAGACGATGACTTTATTCGTTATCTGTTAGTTCATTCTTTCTTTTATGCTTTTCGCTGGTATCTAAGATTCCATTACATCTAAGCTTAATTATGATTTGAATGCAACCAGATTAGCTTACTAAATTATAACGAACGTCCGAACTATTTTTTATTTATCTGTTGGTATGAGAGAGCAGTAACCAACATAATGTTTGTTTAGTCCTTAGTACTAATCAATCGGCCAAGTAATAATACGGCTACTTGTCTTAATGAGTGAACACTAAATGCACTGCTTCGATGATACGTGGTTAGAGATAATTAATGGGGAAAACTGTGCCATGGTTTCATGATTGCTAGTAATTACCAGTAAAAATTATCTGAAATCTAGATTGGAGTTAACGCTTCCATTCTATTCCAACCCACTTCATCAAGTTGAAGATGTTACCAGCGAATCGACCCCTAACGGGACCGATATTTTCGCATGGATCAATCAATAAGTAATAAGTAATGTCCCATATCCTAACAAAGTACTTGGAATGTGATCATGATCACTTGTTTACATTGCTGAGAATTCAGGAACTAGAACTTCAGTGTTCAGTGTTTTCTCAAGTGGTGTCAGTCCATGATTCAAAACACTTCTAAGGGTTACAAATTATCTGTTTAATTTACTTTTTCACTAAACCATTGATTTTTATGCCGCATATCATTTTTATTAGTGGAATTAACCATTGATTGAAGTGTTTCAAATTACTCAACATATAATCGATTATTTTAAGTGAGTGAAATTACAACAAATCTATACTTACCCATTCACAATATTCTAACAAAATATAGAATGGCTCTTGTTCCATACATACCCCTAACAAACGTGTAACATAATCATGATCCGATTGACCAAACAATTCTAACTGACGATGAAACTCATTAATATGTACTGAATCACATGAAGCTAATGATTTAACTAGTACTAAGGACTGGGCTTCACCTTCTTGTATATGTCGAGCACGGGCTAAGAATACATCACCGAATTCCCCCTTTCCTGGAAAACAAAAAGACCATTTAACTGTAAGTGGTATATGTCTGGTATTATTTCTAATATAGGTGTAAAATAAATGAAAATATTTCAACGATTCTGAAAACAAGTTTAAATATTATTTCTAATGTGAAATTATACCTACCATTTTGTCTGTGATAAACATAAGCACAAATAAAGTGTTGAGTCATCTGGTCTACTATCGATTTTTATGAAATTGAATATAATAGGTTTGTTGAATGAGATGTCATTATTATGGATTACGAATGACATGGAATCGCTAATATAACGCCAGATTTCATACATCCAGTACTACTTATTTTATTAAACTTCATCTAAGTCTTCAGGAAAATGTTTAGGGTTTCTAGCTTTAACAATGAATTGATATTAGCTGGTGAATTATCATTAACGAGTTTAGGGAACTTTAGCAATGTAAAATATTAAGTCCAACAATTAAAAGAACTTGGGTTTTTATTTCATACAGCAAGCAAGATGTTGTACGATGAATGAGTCGAAACTCAATGATTCAAATAAATAAATTGAACTAACACAAACAATAATGTGGTAGAAATAAACTTAAGTCTAAGATAGAAATCACCTAGACTGCAGACACTAATGATTGCACAGAGTTATTCATGATTCTGTCAGTATATGTACAAAGTTGTACAATCGTATTACAGGTCACTTAGTTAATATAGGAGGTTCATAGAATATAATCAGTTGCAGTGTGGAATTTGACTTCATAAATTTCAATAAAGGATTAGCTATTGAAGGAAATATATATAACATGAGAAATCTATAGCTATTAGAATGAATGAACAAGGTGACTGACTATTGTTTGGTTAAAATAAGTGTATCAGTGATAATCAAGAACTCCGGACAAAAATTAGTTTTATGATAATAAAGTAAAATAGACAACAGAATTTTGTAAATGGAGTCAAATATAGACGCAAAAAAACTTCGTAAAACCATGGATTCTTGTTGGCCAACACTATGTATACATGGTGCAGCAGTGGCTTGATAGTTTTAGCTGATATATCACTTTTTAAGTATCAGGTTCAAATCTCACTTGACTGATCTTCACATACTACTAATTTGGCCTAAAATACATAAACATGTTCTTGGTTAAGGTGTTGCATTAAAAGCAAATAATTTGATAATATGTGTAATATATAGATTACAAACTAGGAGAACCTTTTTTTAATTTCTTCATTTCACTTTATAATTCTAATGAGGAAAAAAACTGATTGAAAGTGATTACGAAACAGAAAACATTTCAACAATTTTCCTTATATTACCATTATTAATGAACAAATCAAATAATAAACAAACCTAAAATTCCTTCCATTTGTAGTTCACAACGTGGATAATTCATACGATCTGTTTGACTAATAGTGTGTAACGCGTTTGATTGATCAAACTGATTCATACCATTCACATGTGAAGTCATTTGATTAAGAGGTGAACCGAAATTGGAAGCACCACTTAAAAGGGAACGAGAGTATAAGCTAGTTGAATTGCCAGAAGAGACTCCACTAAAATGTGATCGTGAATCAAGTGGAGTTGGTGGTGGTGCGGAGACAAGATGCGATTCAGATGTAGTTGTAGTGATTGTACTGCTGCCAACACCTGGACTAATACCTTTATGCGCTGAAAACATAAGATTACATGATGGACTCATCATAGAATGCCCATGTACATGTGAATGACCATTAAGATCTCCAATATCTGTCAAAGGATTAACAAATCCATCTATTGGTCCAGTAGCACCAGTTGATTGTAGTAGTTTAGCCTGAGCATCATTTTGTCGATAATATGCATTGTCAGATATAGGCCACCAGCATTTAGCATCATTTACTGAAATATTTGGCCTCTGATTTGAGCCAGGTTCTGTGCACATTAAGGAATGTGGTAAAGTACCACTGTCAGGATAACTTGTTCCACTTCGTGTACCGGATGCACTAGTTAACGCTGGGCGACCATAATGAGGTAGATGGCCAAGAGTTGCATTCGTGGTTGTATTTATCACTGAAGTACCAGCACCTCCTAATAATAAGCCACATTCAATATTACCAGTCCCAGCACCACCTCCACCACTTCCTTGTGATCCTCTCTTGCCACCGTTTGGATTACTAGGATCATTCAAGGGATTGAGTAGTTGACCATTTTCATGTAACTTACCACCTAATTATAAAGAGACAAAAAGCAGATTTTATTGAACTTTGCTCATGCATAGTAGAAATTTTCAAATGAACAAGTATATGAGAATGGATACAACTCTTTAAAAATACACAATGAAATTTTCGAAAATTTTAAATATAAAACAACTTTCGAAATCCTACAAATTTTGATGAAAATAACAGTTTATAAATGGAATAGATGTTTCGAATCAAATTATAAAAAAGTAATGATATTATCCTTGTCAGTGAACATTAAAGGGTTCATTGTCACTTATAGCATATGCTGATGAATTCGACAAAATAAGTCTATAAATTGAAAGTAATATAATCAAATTAGTTTTCTCTCAGTTTTCAAATATATATTTTTCGTAGTCGATATCATGAAGTGATCTTTGTTAAACAACTAATGGAAACCAGGAAAACCGTTTTGTCTTAGTATACAACTTCATAGTGTTTCCTGGTTTCCAATGGTTATTTTGATTAAGATCATTTATCGAAGTATACTACAATATTCAGTAATTTCTACAATCCACTTTCCTATTTGTAGGCAGATATGTAGTCTTAGATGAGCTGAGTGCTTTAAAATAAGAAATTAATGAAAACCGACCTCTTCTGATTATGGTTAAGCTAATAAGTACAGCACTTAGTTGTGTTTCATCCTGTTTTTCGTTTAACAAGATGTGATTAAAAACCAAATGAACATTGAATTCTATTTTGTTTCTACCTAATCGTTCATAGAATTAAAATTTAGGTATTATAAACATGAAGTGGGTTTTTCAAAATGCCTAAAGCAGAAATTAGAACAGTAATTCCTTGGAGAAATTAAAACTACATGTTTTGTTTTGGACTGAAATTTTTTAAATATGGAAAACATAAAATGAAACAAAAATGTTTTTTTTTTTTAATTTTCCTTCATGTTGGTTTCCGGTGAAACAAGAGAGTAAGAAGATGTGCAACAATGAAAGATGAGGTATATATGAACTGATTTCTTTAGGATTCAGTTAAATTGTTAAACCGAGAATAACAATATCTATGAAATATCTAAATGGCGGTATATTTTGATTGAAAAAAAATGATGTATTTATGAATCTGAAGTAATTGTGTTTTATGTTTCATTCAATGTTACTCGCCACTGTGTGAACATAATCATCACTAGTGTGAAATTTATTTATATTATATTACATGAAAAAAAAGAGGGTGGCCGAGTAAAATAAACTGAAACAACAAAACTCCACACCAACTAATCAAGTATCATAATAAGTCTTCAGTTTTTATTACCATTAAAGACAAGTGATTGTATTCTGATTAACGCTTTTCTTTTTTATTCGTTAAATGATTAATTATACAAGATTTATTGATAGAAATTGAACTAATGTTTTCGTGAATAAGTAAGACAGTCTAAATATTGAAGAGGTATGAATACTACGTTCAATTCGTTCTGTCTGTTTATGTATACACTTTAAAATTATTACTATTTGATGCACTTTCATTGCCCATAACTTAACTTGCTCGATTATTTTGATGTTTCGGTCTTCTTGAGAAAACTAGGAAATCTCATTAATCATGGAAAAATTAGGAGAGGGAAGAATTATGCATTGCTTTTTTTTCATAATTCTGTTTTCGTTGGGTCAAATCAGACATTTCTTGCATTCTTTATAAAAAATATGAAACTTATGAAATTCAAGTGTATATGTTTATAAATGCATCTCGTGTAATAGAAAGTATGAAAGCATCTTCTTAAGATAATAAAAACAGAGGAACAAACAAACAAAAACCCAAACACATTTAGAACTGAGTAAAACATAAATTCTAAACCAGAGTGTGATAGAAATGGTGAAAAGCTAACATTCTAATCTTGTTTGTAGAAGATAGAATATTGGTAGTAATAATATTCAACTATGTTGACGTACGTTGTAATAAATGTTGAATAAGTAGATGAGTAGCTAAAATGACAGGAGTGAATCATCCTCTTCTTTATCATCCACAATTAAAAAAACAAAACAGAATACCACATCAAACAGATGATTAATGAGTTAAATCTCCGGCTATAGACTGACTTACCACTTTTACGTGATCTGTTACGTCGAGTACGTACCATACGAACACTACAGAATGTTGTTAATCCAATAATTAAGCCTAAATAGGCAACAGCACATCCAACTACTATAAAAATAGTTTTCATCATACCAGTATTTGTACCATCTTCACCAAGTTGTTGTCGAGTGTATTCTTCTGGAGCTAATGAATATAATGAATAAATATGAACAAGAACGAATCAACAAACATTAGAAAAGTCAATAATTGAAATCAGTCAAACTTTTGTGTTCGTCACTACGTACGCCTGAAGCTATTACGAGTTCACCTTAGTCGATAAACGCGAACGAGACAATTACCAGCGTCCAGATAGGCTACCTTGAATCTCAAACTGCATAGAAAGTATATTCTACAACAATAAGCAATCAAAATACAACCGAGCACACAACTCTCGTTTATTTATACATCATAGAAACGTCCTTTCGATAGTCAAAAAATAGCACACTAAAATACACAGCAGCCAATCACAGCCAAGGATTCCCTGGTGGGAAATGTAATCTCAAGGTCAACCGATCAGCCCTTGCTCGGAAACGTCAAATCCAAATTAAGGCATTTAACAAACGAATTCTGGGCATCTAACATCCCCAACAAAAACAATAAGAGTAAAAATTAATCTAAATAGAAAGACGGTAAAGATGTTTGGCTTGTAGAAATATATATATATATATATATATATATATATATATATATATACATTAGTATTACTGATGATATGCACAGTTATATTCAAATATAGGCGCACACATGAATGAATTCTTGTTAGCAAACATTTCTAAACGAAGAATGAATAATTCACTGATACTTTATTTGAGAAAAATGCCTTATCATTCATCAAATAGTGAAGATAGCATTTTGTATACTTCAATCTTTTAATCTATTATATTCTTATTTCACCGGACAATAACAATGTGATGCATGAAATATATTTAATACTCCATATATATATCACTTATTCTGTAATATATCACTGTTAATAAGTAAATAATGTTGAAATGCATTTGACTTTTCCAATGTAGACTAAAGTCTGTTAAAGTTTATGGTGAACTGTCATCAAAAATGAGAACATCAAGTAGTGCTTGCCAGGGTTGTCCACTTTTTTTATTATTACTTAACTTTGCTATGGACATTTTTTCCGAGCTAACTTTTTTGTCGTCTACATTTCTAGGAACTGATCGACTATTAGAAGATTCACTTAAGATGATTTCAGGACTGCCCTTTGTGAACATCTGGATTAATGATAGAGAGTGCAGTAGTTGAGAGCGTCAACCGCTTCAGATATCTTTGAAGTCTCACTAGTTCTGATAAGTTGGTGCCTAATGAAATCTTGGCACGGGTTCGAAAGCTCACCTAGTGTATGCGAGATGTTCGAGGATACTGAACTATAGTTTATTCTATTCCACTTTATGCATGAGAGATGTGAGCATCGAAAGTAGAGAGTATTCGCAAATTACTAGTATTTGATCACAGCTACCTTTGGAGTATTAGTCGCGTATGTTAGGACAACTGATTGAGAAATGCTGAGGCGAGATGTAAGATACTCAGAGGATATGCTAAAATGAATGTCATTCAATAAATTAATTAGCCTATTGTTGAAATTCTTAAGTGAATTTTGATCAGTTTTCGTTAGTATATGTATATCTTGTGTTGATGGGATCGGAATTCAGTCAAAAATGTCAACAACGAAATAATCCAAATGATTCCTAAAGATAAACCAATGTGATCTGATCAATCTACTATCTTGAAGTGATTTCATATTAAAAATGTAATTTAAAGTAAATACTCACTGAGTACTCTGACAAAAACTCCTTGACGAGTTTTGATAGCATGTTTATTGCCAGCAACACATATATACTCAGCTTGATCTGATAAATGCACCTGTTTAATAATTAGACTACCATTTGAAAATGCTGTTATACGCCCTCCATTTGTTTGCATATTTCTTGAAATTGCAGCTACAACAGCATCTGCACTAGATGCACTATGATCAATTGAAACTGATGAAGAACTTGAACTAGGCGGTGGTTGTAGAAATGGTTGTTCTTGTAAATGATTATCAGCTGATCGACTTGAATCAGATAAATCGGTAGATTGGTCATTTAACAATTCACTATCAATTAATGGGGTATAAACATTCGGAACTTTATAACCGGGTTTCTTAACTATCCAACTAATTTGAGGATGTGGATCACCTGATGCATGGCAATTCAGTATAACTTGATTGCCAACGCGAATTGTTTGATTTGCACTAATTTGTGATATTTGAGGTTTTTCTAGACATAGAAAAAAGAGAATGAAAGGTAAAGAAAAGTAATACGAAAGATTCAGGAAGACGAAAAAAAAACTTTCACTTGTTAAATCTATCTATGTGTGAGTTATTACAGAATATCAAAGGACTACATTGAATAAATTTAAAAAAACTGACTTTTTCTTGTGAGCTGTAATGTATTAGTTTTCCACTTCATACCCTTTTTAAAAACGAAAATTAAAATAATCGGTGACATTTTAGAAAAGAGAGATTTAATTATTATGTTGAATACAATCATATAACATTTCATTGCTTCAAAAGACTAGACAAAATGACATTTACCGCTACTAGTGGTGAGGCTTTTTTAGTTGCAACTATAGATTGACGTAGATTCAAATTCCATGGAAGACATCAAAGTTTCCAAATAATGCAAATGAACACAAAATAATACAAAATCACGGCTTTATGTTGATTGACTATTCGCCTAATAGAATCAATTGACTTATTTCAAGTCTTATATTGAACTAATAGAAACTGCTGAATTCTAGTGTGCAACTCATGAACACCATGAACTTTTATTTCTGAACGGTAAAGAGCTTAATATTTTAAATTATTCAATAAAGGTGGTCTGCGCAAACGTTTTGTACCAACTATATTTCGACCATGTAAAATTACAACAAATCTCCTTGCTTTGAATTTATTGTAAAATGAATAATTTTGTATTCTCGAAGAGTATATTCACATGCTGTTTTAAGAGATTTACAAATGATTCAGATGATAGGCAATGGAAATACTATAGTTACAGGCATATTTTCTTCTTATCTAAACCTTAAGAAAAAAACGATAGATGAATTAATTGGAATAACTACATCTTTATGATGGATGAAAAAAGTAGTTGTAGCAGCTCAAGTTGTAGGAAATCTTTCTGAATAAAGATGGATGGAAGATATTGACTGTTAAAAAGATTTATTTAAAATCATTTCGACGAATCACGATTTTAATGCATGTTAAACATATTAAAATATTACAAGATTACAGTAATAAAATTTATGGTATTAAATGACACGGCTCAAAATCGCATGTGATGGCATATGTGCCTCCATTCTTTATCTTCTCTCAAATTCTAATCTTCTGAATTTCTCATGACCGCTTTTTTTCTCTTTTCAAATTTATTTCAATGGACTGTATGTACTTCATGAATAATATCTCCGAACCTTAATTCCCTACATTACCTTTAATTCTGCCACTACCTCTACTGCTGTGGGATTTGAATTGACAATCCGATCTCTCTGTGCTAATGTTATGTGTCAACTTGAACTACTGTATGTAAGTACGAAGTTCTACATTGTAGCTGGTTGATTGAAAGCTAGCATTGATTATTTATTTACAATTTAACCATTGTAAAAATTAAAACTGATTCTATTTGAATATTTACAGGTTATTTTAACATTGTGATATAATTGACCAAACCTTTGATATGTTTATTTCTCTTCAAAGTAAACAATAATAAGCTGGAAATTTATTTTATACATAATCTTTGATAGTTCTAAGCAAAGTATGAATAAATATTATGGTAAATGTTTCATGCAGTGTAAGTAAATTCTTTAGGAGAACAACGCATTTCTATCCTTAATGCTAATGTTCAGTAAACAAAATGATGATTCACAGTAATAGAATGAAAAACCAATTATATTATATGGTGCATAATTTCATATTTTAAAGAAAACTTTTTGAAAATGAGGAAAGTTATTTATTAATTCGAAATAGTATTTGACTAGCTAAAAAAAATGCTTGAACTACTACTCATCAGTAGCACATTTTTATGAAAAATCAACTAAACTTTAGTTGAAATCACCAGCAGATAAATCGAAATTTATCCGAACAAATGTTCTATCATAGTAAACAAGTTGTTTTTTAATGGATATTTCGTCACTAGATTTATAGTGAACATGGAATACACATAAGTATCATCATCTGATGTACAAGTTAATATATGTACTGGATACTTTAGTAACTTTAAGCGGTAAACAACAACTGAGGTGTCTATGTGACTGTGTATTAGAAACAAAAAATAACTTAATTTTGTATGATCATGAGTGACTGATTACGTTACAGAATCCATGAGAAATTTAAGGGTATCTATATTGTGTTTTGTTCGGTTTATTTGTTGTATAGAATAAATCATAATGGTTAGAAAATAGAAGAATAATTAAGTGAATCTTTATGTACAGGTCGGTTGAAAACCACCTCATTATATCGGCAGATATTTTCACACAGTGAATGCTTTTTTCTCACATAACTTCTATTTATTTTCACTAGAGATATTATTCAAAATGAAAAATGAGATGATATTCATATTCGAAAGAATTGAAAATGCTACGTTCTTTATTAGGAAACAGTGAAGAAGGAAAATAGTATAAACAGAGAAGTTAAGAGATGTTAATTAATCACAGCAAAATTGATGTACCCGCTGCTACTGCTACTGCTACTGCTAGTAATGATGATGAACTTATTGGGAATGGAAATTTCTTTGTACAACTGTCAAATAGTAGAGAGAAAAAAATTGTTTTATTAAAATAACATTGTACATTTTACTTGATGAGTTACTAATTTAATTTCTCAATTGCTTTGCTATATCGTTGTTTTCTTTTCGGTTTAAGAAAAAAACAAACACAACAAGAATAGATACAACACTACACACACTACACACTACACAACTACCTGTCAGGTTTGTTTAAACATGATTAATTATGGTAATATTTACATAAAAGTCATATGTGCCTATATATATATAGGCATGGACAAGACCAAACATAACCATTGATGAATATGTAAATATGCACACTGACAAACTGAACATCCATTACGATTCAAATAGACAAACACATGAATGCATACATCAAAACTTCCTACCCCACATTAAAGTAGAGAATATTTTTAAATTTATAGCTTTCTACAAACATCGCTACAATCAAAACAATGAGATTAACATAATCTAAACAATATTGTTAACATTATTACTATAATAATAATAATAAAAACAATAATAACTGTAACCATTATTATCATCGTTACTAGCTCGGATTGTTTCGTTTTCTAAGCTTAAGGTAAACCAATCGAATCAGGTCAGAATGACTGAGTTGAAAAGAAGCGGAAAAAAGAACCAAAGAATAACAAAATACCACCATCATGTAATAATTTTAGTAATAATAATAATAATAATAATAGTGGTGTAGTAATAATAATAACAATAATAATTCATGTTGACACATTGGTTCTATTCATTGCAACAATACTGAATAGGTGTTTGTGTAAATACACATAGTTATAGGTATAAAAATAAATTATTAAGCAATAAAAAAATCACTACGGAACGAACTGAAAGGCGAGAACTGAATCAAGAAGTAAAAGAGAGAAGAAAAGGGAAAGAGTGAGTGAGTGAGTGCGTTAGAGAGAGAGAGAAAGATAGGGTAGAAAACTAGTGTATGTTGTTGTGTTGAAGTTACAAATTAATAATTTAAAGAAAATGACAAACAATCAAATTTCTTTGAAAGGAAAACATTTTAATCAGTTTGTGATACTACAGTTAACAGGAAAAAGAAATGCAATAATCCTCTTTATTTCATCGAGAATTGTTGTTGTTTAACAATAATCACAATAAGTTTAAAAAATCAAGTACAAGAAAGAATAGTCACTGTGAAATTTTACATGAGATTAGTTATTGCAACTAAGTATGACTGAAAAAGAATTCAGTTCTAAGATGAGTTAATAAAGACAAAAAATGTTTAATAATATCTGGTTTCTAATGATTGATCGAATAAGATTCAGTTACAGTTGAAACTGTTGGTCATGAATTTATATTAAAATTGTTAAAGTGTAAATGAGAGGAACTTGTAGGTGTGGTATTTCATAATATTTCAAAATTACCAGCAGTAGTGTTATTTCAAACTACAAGTGAATTTATTATCGCATGAAAAATCGAATGTCTCTCTCGCAATACCTGGGAGATGAAAATATTAGTATCAGATTGTAGATTTTCATTGACATCATGAACCGATTCAAGTTAGCCGATCATTGGAAACGTGAAATCACAGAGTTATGTGTCCGCACTGTTAAGGATTCTTGTACCATGACGAGACATATTTGTTTTGTTTAATGATATACTTGAACAAGGTGGCAACTATAAATGAAAGTAACCATATGTATTGGCTGATAATCTTAAGTTAGCAGCTCTGCCCTTGAGACTTTAGGTTTGAAGTGTACGTTTTAAATCTCAATGAAAAAAAATTTCGAATGACGGAAGAAAGAGGATATATGTAGTCAAATGATCAGCTGTAAAAAGAGAACAATTGGTCTCTATTAAACTTTATGATACAGTTAAACTTATACCTACATACTTTCGCTTTCAAAAAAATCTTTCGTCATTTTCGATTTATATTTAACATTATTACATTGACTGTAAGTATATGTTGTATAAAACGCACAAAATAACATTTTATAAAAATTTAACCATAGACTGAAAAAAAAGAATCAGACCACTGATAAAAAGCATATACATTATATAGGCATGTATATACTTACACAAAAGTCTATGTGCAACTACACTCAGATGCCAATGACATATAAGTGCAAGATAGAATATCAACGCATTCACTAATGCACAATATATGTACAACTACATGCATATATATATATATATATATATATATATATATATATATGCTGTTACTATTGTTAATTACACTGCCTGATTCTTTTGTTTATTTTAATACAAAAGTGAAAGTGATGATGATTTATGAGATTAAAAGTCTGTTAAAGATCGTACTTGCAGACGAAAGGTGAAACTGAACGAATCACTCCATATATATATATATATATATATATATATATATATATATATATATATATATATATATATATGAAGCAGTTGAGCGCTTAGATGATGACCGAGATAGGTTCAAGACGGTAGTAGAAATAGTCTTTTTAACAGGGTTCCTCCTTTTTTTTTAAAAAAAGGAGTAAGTAGTAATACACAATCTCATGTATTGAATAAAACATGTATGTATTTATGTGTACTTATTTATGTCAACTCAACTGGTCAAAACAAGATACCAAGGTGCAAAAAAAATATAACCTAACGAGTAAGCAAATATGAAGCGGAAACACAATGATTGCACTGAAAAGTATCAAAATTCAACATTCACGGATAAAAAGTAAGTAAACGAATACACTTCATGTAGAAAATACACATAAGTTTATTGATTTTCTTCACGCACACACACACATACTATTTCGCTCGATGTCTCTTAAAATTATCACAAAACTATTATTGTGGAAACGCTAAGTCATCCGTAGTGTGTGAAAGGGAGAGAGAGAGAGAGAGAGCGACAGACAAGAACATAAAGAATTTGAAAGAGAAAAAAAAGAACTAAAAAAAAAGAAAACGAATGCTTGTAACAGCGAAGATGAACAGTGAAATATCAAACTTCGGGAATGTTACTAATACTGATAAACAGTGAGGTAAAAAAAACGACAATTCATCAAATAATTATCTATGCATATTATACACTATGAAAATAAATGCATAGTATAGTCTGCAGAGGATGAACAAAAGAAAAAACTGGGTAAACGAATAAGAAAGTAAGTAAGAGAGATAGTACGTGTGAATGAATTATTAAGCTTAAAAAAAAGGAATAGACTAGACGATCATTTATTTATCTTATAAAAATTATCTAGCGGTGTATAATCATCGTCAGTCACTTTCTAATTACAATTCACATCATTAATCTTAAGTGGAATTCAAACTGAAACTCTACTAGAATACAGTAGACCGACAAATCCTACATACATATGTAGGTATATATGTACATATAACAAACAAGGAGAGAAGTGCAGGAAAATGATAAATTAAACTTATATGATTTATGCATTATTTGTAAAAATTGTGAATGTCAACTTGGCCTATTAAACAAAATGCATAAAATAAAGTGATTGTAAGTAACAAATTTTTGACTTATGAATAGAAATTTTGCCTCCTTTTATCAATATGAATTATTATTATTTTTTATAGATACATGAATAAATAATGTACTGAATAATGACGGTTTTATGAGTTTACAAAATAGATCTCAAAAATTTCATCTATAAGAATAGGTTAATGATCAGTTGCATTCTACTTATTTGTCTATTAACCTTTAGTCAGTCTGAACTCGATATCCTGTATTCATTAAGCTATTAATCAATCTTACTGAGATAATGTGAAAACGATAAAGCAGAAAACAGTTAGGCAAATGAACTATTTAACCTTGAAGAACTCTTAAGATGTTTTGTCCGAATGAATACCATAATAGTTCTGGTCAATCTACGAAGATGGATCGATATAAGAAAAGTTTACATATTTTAAGATAAAAAACATTTTCGGGTGGTCTAAAGAAGGGTACTACTAAACAATAACTTTTGATAAAAAGGAAAACAGTACTTAAATAAATAAGAATAAAGAATTTCGAAAATCTCAATCGAACAAAATGTTAACTGCAGATTTATGTAGCTCCTCTTAATGGCTTCTAAGATAGGGGGATATTAGAATAAAATAAAACTTATTAGATAAAATGTTAAGTTACAGAATTATAATGAGAGAGAAATATGAAATATTCATCATTATAAGTTTAGAGATCGGAAGAGTATGAGCATCGGAAACAATGAAGATACTGTTGAATGTTATTCATCTAATTTAAGTCCGAATCGTCTGTAAATTGTGCTATTATTTAAGATTTATGTTATAAATAAGTAATAATTTAGAATTGCACATAGGCTTTCATTAGTAATTAATTTTAAATAAGAATTATAGTAGCTTATTAATATTACTATGAAAATCCTGATAAAATGAGGTGTACATTCAATATCATAAAAATGTATACACTTGTAAAACTATGACAATCACTAAATTGACTCACCTCCAACAATAACATTAACAGTCATATTAATTTGAGCATTTTTATATGTTGACTTAGCTATGCATACATAATCACCGGCATCATGTTTTTGAACATACTGGATAATTAAAGTACCACCTTCTACTTGATTAGGTGGATGAATTCTTTGCAAATCATTCGGATGTGGACCAGTTTTACGAAACCATTCAACAGTAACGGTACCATAACCTCTAGCTTTACATGGTATTCGGCCTTGTACGTTAACCTCCAAGAAGTGCTCACGAAATTCGCGTAGAAATTGCAGTTTAGCTATATTTAGTGCAAAAACACAAGAAAAAAAGTAAAAAAAAGTAGAACTATCTAAAATTTATTCATACAACAGTGTTGCACGTTTCATTCAACAAAAGTGAAATAAATTTGATTGTTTTTCTAGAATAATTAATACCGTACTCTAAGAATTTGTATTGTTAAATACTTGTAGTTTTATATGTTTTGACTATTTTGTCTAGATGATTATCATTCACGGTATTATTTAATATCCAGTTTCCAGAAAATCTAGACATAGTTTAATTTTATCTTCAGACGAACAATAGGTAAAATCCTTTATCTCACTTCGATTATTACATTATTAGTGCATCTAAACACATGATGTTACTTTTGTAATTATAGAGTACGAATATTTAGAAATTTTGATAATAAACCCGATGAGAATCCACCTCTTTAATGGTTTTAAAAAAAATATCACGATATAAATATTATTTACAGATCCACAGTAAGATTACTGTTATTGGTCAATGAAACTGGATATCCTCGGTGGATTTTATCATGCTTAAGTCATAGTACACAGCGTGTTTATAATTTCATTTTCAGAAACTTTATTCATCTGTAACGACGAGCTCAGGAACGAGGTCTTCCATAGTTTGATGTATTGTTGTACCACATTGGTACACAGTTCATGATTCCCATACAACATGGGTTTTGATAGATTTATTTATAATAGTTTGCATATCACAGCTATTTCTTTGTTAAGCTTTTTAATTTAGAAGAAATCTTTAGTCTATGTGAAAATATTATTACTCATTAAGTATATTGGCTAACTACAGAGTAGTATGTTCGGAAAACTTATTCGACAAATGATAAACATGAAAAAAATTATTTTAGCTTTGTAATAAAGAAATATGTTCAGGTGTATACTGAGTTCCCCACAAGGGCATTTTTTGTTCTATTGTACTAAATATTTATGATACTTGAAGATATTTACTTTGATGTGTATTAAATCATTGAAAAAAGACGTTTGTATACAATTATTGGAGTAAATAAGTACTACTGCGTTGTTTTTAGTTGAATTTAACTTATTTTAGATATGCAGACCTGTGTATTTAAATTCAAGGTATGTTCTGAGTGTGAGAGCTAGTGATAGTACTCAAATACCGAAGCCGACGTAGATGGAGAGGGTTTTAAAGCTGTAATTTTGTAGCTAAAAGTTGAGTGACTTGACGAATGAGTTGCTGCCTCAATTCAAATTGTATCCAACCTCTTTTAAGTAAATAGTAAAGATCCAAATTAGGTTGAATTTCAGCACAACTGCTTTGTAAAGTATTCTTATACAAAACAAGTTTACGCAGGCATCACATGAAAACTTGTAACGTAACGTTTTTTTTTAGAACAACAACATATTGTGTGCTAAGTTGGAATCTTCATCAAATGGTTATCAAATTTCTCACGAAATATTTGCAAGTGTTTTGAATGAGTGTACTACTTACAAAAAAAAACTGTGTCTGTTTAAATGCAACATTTTGGATTACACAAGAAAACCTATGAGTTACTTCAGTTATTGAACAGGAAACCTAGTTATTTCGTTCAAAACCAAACTATTCATGAGATTTTACTTACCTTTAACGATTAAAGTTTGTTCTCGACCAGCCCATCTTTCTTTATATCCATCAGTTTGAACGAAACACTGGTACTGACCTTGATCTTCAGGTTTCAACTCGGGAAATCGTAAAGTTTCTCCAT
This sequence comes from Schistosoma turkestanicum, assembly GCA_944470395.2. Lineage (NCBI taxonomy): Eukaryota > Metazoa > Platyhelminthes > Trematoda > Strigeidida > Schistosomatidae > Schistosoma > Schistosoma turkestanicum. The sequence goes on from OX103971.1 coordinate 51,051,986, forward strand.
TGTTCTCTAAAACCATAAGCTTCAAAAAACACAAATTCATTTATTTGTTAAACATAAAGAAGAATTAATTGGCTGATAAAATTAATCTGACCAGTTAATTATGCACTTAAATCAACTAAATCGATAGGTTACTGTCTTACGCATACCGAAATGTTGCATTCTAGGTAAATATTGCTGGTCAACTTTAGAAAAAACAGAACACAACGTGATATACAGTCATATAATCATTAATTACTCATCTGATTCAATGTGAGGAAGAATAACAATCAAGTGGAAAAAACAATATCAGCATAAGATGGAATCTAGGATCTATGAGAAACACCTTTAGAAAATTTAGGTAGTCTAATCATACCAATATTCTTACTTCTCTAATTCATCTGTTTTCAAAATATTATGGATTGTTGCGATTTAAATTTATAAAATACACTTGACAATAACCAATAACTCATATCGTGGAACAGTTAAGTTGATGGCTAATAAGATACCAAAAAATAACTAGTCAGAACTATTTAGAAAATTTATTTCTCAACGAAATCACATCAAAGATAACTGTATTACACAAGTCTTAAAAAAATACACTCTAAGAAGTTTAAACCAAAAGATAAAGTATTTTCAACTGTATTTGTAGCGTTTAACAGCATATTTTTAAGTAATATTATGGAATGTTAAGTAAGTGGGCAAATCATTTGACTTCCACTCTTGACGTTGCTGGTTTGAACCCCGATCACTGACTTATCTTACTCATGATGATTAGGTAGTATCATTCACCATTAGAGGATTAAAATGGGGCTTAGAGCTGGTAAATAAACTTATACAAAGTCAACAAATTACAACAATAGAAAACTTCAATTGTATATAATGAGAAATATTTTGAAATATGTCTTTAAATATGCATTGAAATATTACTTAATTATGAACTTACACTATTGGCGTATTTTTCTAAAACACGTTGATCTTTTTCCCAATAAACAATACTTCCGGGAATTGAGCGTTTTTTAATGCCACAGTCTAGTGTAATAGAACTATCTTCATCTAAAGAGTGTTCTTCATGAGTTAATGGTTTATAGAATTCAGGTGGAACTAAAATCAAGATTTTAAGAAAAAATTTTAATTCAATTTACGAATGTTAGAGAAATGAAAATTAGATGATATATTAAAAGGTTCTTCTTAAACAATGAAATTATCATAAAACGGATTTCCAAAGTGAATACTTTCGCAAGGATCACTTTTAGTTACGATATCTTAAAAAACACTGCAAATTGATGAAGGTAATTCGTTCAAATGAAACTTCTATAGAGTTAGGAAACAGAGCAAAGAAACGGTATAAATGTTTATCTAGAGAAAATAATGGTATTCACTAAATGAAGAAAACAAAAGCGATAGTAGGTTGAATTATGAATTAACACCCATGTCGACTATGAGATAAATACACACTGAAGATATGAGATGGTCTAGCATTTTTGTAAGTTGATTGAAGTTAAACATATACAGAGGTCTAGAGATTAAACGTTCGCTTATAAGATCAAAAATTCTAGGTACAGTTCCCGTATACAGAATCTTTGAATCTCAGTGCTGAGTGCCATACTAGGACGAAACAGCTATCCAGTGCATCCTCGTTTTCCAACAGTTGTCTGAACAAAATCACTTGGTGATAAAAACTATTAAATATCATTATGAATTGTCAAGTTTACTTTGTTATCATCGCATGAACAGGTGAATACTCTTTTATTAACTAACATTATCATTTCTGTTTTCTTTTTTGTTAGTCACTGAAACAAATTCTAACAATGTTATGCCGTCAATGTTATTTTGTTTTCCGACACTTTTAAATGCAAAACTACGTTCTTTTTTTAATGAATTGTAATTTAAATGATCAACATAATCGCTGTATAAAAAACATCTTGACAGGGTAAAATTGTGCAAAAGTACATCTAGTTAAAATAGCATTATCTTGTTCTTTTATCTAACAAGTTAGAAAATTCTTGAAAAAAAATCTGAATAAAGTAAGAAAATAGACGAATAACATAGGTTACATTGAAATGCTTTATAAAGTGTTGTCATAAAAACATGTGACAAAAATTATAAAATCTTTGTTTTGTACTCATCAGTCCGCTTAAAGAGTGGTTCATTTACAGTTCGTAAGAAAATGATAAGTTCTATCACAAGGAAAGGATCACTGTTGATACACTGGATAAGATTCAAGAAAAGGGGAACAAGTAGGCAGAAATCAATACCAACCAAATAAGAGCAGAGAAGGCCAAGGCACAAACTGAATACATAGAAGCAAACAAGCAAGTGAAGAGGAGCATCAGAGCCGACAAACATAGATATGTGGAAGATCTAGAAATGACGGCGGAAAAGGCTGCAAAAAAAGGAAACACATCTATCATATGACGAAGAGTCTTGCTGAAAACTATCGTAAACCAGAATGAGCAAGGAAGAGCAAACAAGGCAAAGTATTCACCAACAATGAAGAGAAACTAAAGAGAAGAACTGTTGAATACACTAGCCCCACTGAACTCACCCATCATCGAAGCAGCATCCACGTACATGCCAACCAATGTTGGCCCAACGCTAATTGAAGAGATCAGTATGGCCATCAGACAAATCAAGAGCGACAAAGCAGAGGAATCAGAAAACATTCCATCTGACGCACTGAAAGTAGACATAGCAGTAACTGCGAAGATTACACACATCCCCTTCAGCAAGATTTAGGATGAAGAACAAGTACCAACGGACTGGAAAGAAGGATACTTCATCAGGATACCAAATAAAGGAGATCTCAGCAAGTTTGAGAACCACAAAGGCATCACTTTCTCCAAATACCAGGAAAAGTCTTCAACAGAGTGTTAGTAAACAGAATGAACAATTTCTTCGACATCCAACTTTGAGATCAACAGTCTGGATTTCGTAAGGATGGATCGTGTACCGACCGAATTGCTACAGTACGGATCGTTGTGGAACAATCAATTAAATGGAACTCACCTGTCTTCATCAACTTCATTGACTACGATAAAGCATTTGATAGTGTGGACAAGACAACAATATGGAGGCTACTTTGACATTGCAGCGTGCCTAAGATAGTCAACATCATAGGGAACTCATATGATGGACTAGACTGCAAAACTGCGCATAGAGGGCAGCTAACAGACCCATTCGAAGTGAAGAACGGTGTCAAAAAAGGTTACCTACTCTCCTCCTTTCTCTTTCTCCTAGTGATCCAATGGATTTTGAAGACGTCAATGTCTGGGGGGGGGGAACAGGGAATACAGTGGACAGCTCGGGTGCAGCTGGACGATCTGGACTTAGCATATGATCTGGCTCTATTTATCGCACACGCAACAACAAATGTAGGGGAAGACGGTCAGTGTAGCAGCAGTAGGTTTCAACATATACAACAACATACAAAAGAACATGCACCAACCAAATCACACTTAACGGAGAAGCTTTGGGCAACATCATTGACGAGCTTGGTGGATCTGATGCAGATGTGAAGGTGTGGATTGGAAAAGCAAGGGCTGCATTTATACAACTGAACAACATCTGGGACCCTGTCTACTAACCCCAAAATCACAATTTTCAAAACAAATGACAAGACAGTTGTTATGTATTAGGCTGAAACTAACTAACTACTAAGGCCATCATTCACACGACACAAGTGTTTATTAACACTTGTCTACGCAAAATACTTCAAATCCGCTGGCCAGACACTGAGTTGATACACAATTGTTACTAATACTAAAGTTTGCTAGTAAAACGAAATAACTTAGTTTATAAGAAAATACCGACTGATCTAAGTCTTATATGAGAGGATTACCAATGAAAAAAAACAACTAAAAAGAATCATATAATACCGGTTCATAAGTCTATAAGTAACCACTATTAAACTTTATAAAAATCTGTTATTCACTTTTAGCTATAAATCTTTTTTTGGTAAAGGTAATGTGACAACTGATATTGAATGCCGAAAAGTTCAATAAATTCAATAGTAGAAGGCAGAGTAAGCGAAAAAGTGAAAGAACACATAATTTATTTAGTTAACGAGATCAAAGTGTATTCAGTTTTCATAATTCATATTTGGAAATTCCAAATAATTTGTGTTTTTTTAAAAAAAATAATATTTATAGATTAGATACCCTAAAAAAGAATTATTTAAACTTTACAATAGTGAAAATCAAAAACCGAAATGAAAATTTGTCAAAGTGAAGATTATTCAAAGAAACAACATATTCAGAGTCTAAGGAATTGCGGTATACATAAATTATGAATTTATACATAGTAATGAAAGGTCTGCATATTTAATCTTTCTGCCAATATTATATACACGATATTCAATCATTAAACAGAAAGTATGATGTAATTTTTAATGTTTTAACTTACAATTCACTAAAATGTCAAATACAATAGAAGCACGACCAGCAGTATTAGTTAAAATCATTTCATATGATCCAGAATCTAATTCAGTGACAGAATGAATCACTAAATGACGTCCACGTAAAGCGTAAATTCTAGGTCTTGGACCATTCAGCTTAGATTCATCCAGCATTGATGATGATGAAATTGGGGGCCAAATAGGAATTGGTTGGTGCTCATCTTTTTTATGCCATCTGTAAGTAACATAAGTAGAATAATCAATGTCAACTGTCACAGAAACGTATACAATGTGATTATAGATGAAATATTGACGTTTTTTATATACTAGCATTCACTATTATCAGTTATGGTTCATTATGACTGCATTAATATTTCTAGTTGTTTTGATATAAATAGGTTACTAACTCTCTTGTGAAGTGTTTTATTTATTTCTATTAATAAAACTTGATTAATTAAAATGATACATGTAACATGAACAACGCTGCTCATCTTCAGGTAACTTCACAAAGAGTGAATTTAACTCTCCTTACTAATCACAGTTTTCTGAGTTTGTGAGAGGTTTTTTATACAGTGAAAATTTCAAGTAAATAAACGATGAATAACATTGATTGATAAATGTGTTTTATCTAGTCCTAGAAAATATAATCCCATAAAGTCTGGTAATAAAGTCTACTGTCATTCGACATTATTGACTCTGTACCTGGCAACTAATCAGAATGAGATAAGTATCATTATCTTCCCAGTCCCTTTGCAATGATAGCCTCCATTTTTTGTTCTGTGTGGTTTTTCACTAGCTTATCACTGTTACAACAATGTTTGGTGTTTCACTGTGACGAAATATCATAGTTCACGGATGATTTTGAGTTTACAGTAGGGTAACCAACCTTAGATACTCCAAGCTAGTTTAATAACTATTCATCCCAGTTCTTTTGTTTTAATGAAAACCAAAAAAAAAACATTTAGCTTAGTTCAACTTTACTAGTTGACCACTGAAAATTTAAAATTGAGTGAACATTTATACCGTACAAATTATACACATGATTTATGAATAAAACTATATGCATATAACAACAGATATACAGATCATTATCAAAAATCGTATATCATTTTTCATTATCTTAACAAAAACCCAATAAATAATATGTTACATTAATGTAACGAATATGACAATGATATATGACTTAAACTGTTGAAATTATGATTTTTTACATTTAATGTTTGTTGTGTCATTGATCCTGACCATTAATCATAGACTAAAGTTAATTCATTCAACAATAAATATTTGGTTATTGTTGATCTGTTAATTCGTACGCATTTGCAATTTGTACATTAGTGCATGTATGCGTGCATTCTAATTCACCTTGAATGTTGATTAAATGACTCGATTGTTTGTTTGATTGTGGCATATTTTAAAAAGGTTAAAAATTACCAGTTGAAATATTACACATTATGAAATAATTAATTATTTGTTATGTAAGAAAGCGAATTTTCTGTTATATAACTTATGCGAAATGATTTATGTATTTATACATGAGTATACAAACAAGTGTGCTTACATCAACTAGTCCACGGACATTATGTAAATTGTTACAACAATAAAAAAAACTACGATCAGTCATATTTTTTTTATTCACTTTGAAAACAATCTCGACAAATGAAACATTGTACTGAACTACATGTCAACAATATATAATTATCAAAGTCATATTAGGGAAAGGATGAGGATCTGTCGTCTTTCGAACAATTCTTCACATAATACAAATCACAGATACAGTTTGTTTGATTGTTTTGGACAAAACAAATAAATATGAACAATCGAAAAAATTCGATAGTGAAACAGGAACTCTTTTTGATGATATTGATTGAGCATAACGTTACGTTAGATATTGACTAATGTTTAAATTATGATTCAGCTTAGTGGTTAGATACAAACTATGATAAAAGCCGATACTCTTAAGACTGTGATTGTAAACAGCTTAGAAATAGTTAATTTTAAATGAAACAGTTATCCCTTGCCTTTTGATTTCCAATGTCGATATTTATATGATATTATTTCTTTAAAAAATTAAATTCAAATACACCGAAAACCTTAAAACTCCATAGCTATAGCCAAAGCTTATGATACAACCAAGGGAAATCAGTATTTTGAAGATCACACTGAGTGGCTTTAATTACAGAGGACTGTTTAGATTTCTGGACCACGACATTTAAAAATGCGCATTTTGTTACATTAGGTTTTATTTTAGTTTTGTTTTAATTAACCAATTATAAATCTGTTAATAGCGTGTACTTACGCACTTTCACGAAATGTTTATAACTTACTAGAAACCTAATAACTGAGAAACTTCAGAGCTACCAAGATGTTGCTTATATTTCCCTCTTCTTTCTTTTAGATAACTGGTATATATATATATATATATATATATATATATATATATATACTATAAGTTTATTTTATGATGTAACTAAGATATTCGTCGAGGTTCAAGAACCTGAGATAAAAATGTTTCACTGATCTTAACAGGCTACTACTCAACCAATAATCAAATGCTTTATTTATCTAATTAACTTACACTAGAACATAAAGATCATAATTTCATCAAAATGATAGAACAGTCAGCCAACTGATGAGATTCAATCAGTAGTACTGAGACAATTATTTATTTGCAATTAAAATCTAACTTGTTGATGTATCTGTTTCTTCGTTTAAGTTGTTATTGTAGCAATTATTGATTTAATTCACTTTCCATTGTTATCTTTATTATAAGTGTAAACTATAAACTGTTCCAATCCATACTCTACGTGTGTGTGTGTACATATTGTAATAATAAGAAAACATTTACTTACGTAATTTTTGGTGTTGGATTTGAGATCTGATCGGTAACAAATGAATTCGACGGTGATTCATCAGAATAATAACGTAAATTTGCATCTTCATTTATTCGCACAATGAATGGTTGATTCTTTTTTAAACGGGGCGAAAAATCCGATCGTTTTGGATAGTACAGAGCTAATTAATGTAAAATATAGAATGAATAAAAGTGTTTTATATATTATTGTATATTTGAAGCTAAATAGAATATATCTAACCAAACGAAATTTAATGATAATGGTAACTTAGTTATTTCGCATTTTCGAACTACTTCTATTTAGATCAATCTATTTGAAATGGTAAATTACTTCTAAATAGATAAGCTCCTTTCATCTGTGTTTTTTGCTGGTCTATTTCTTGTTGGGGAATGAAAAAAAACGACTAATAAATTCAGCTCGAATGTAGGAAGACACTTGAATAAATAAAAAATCTCATTTTCCGACTAAATGAAACAAACCAATCACTTCTTATTTAGATTTATCTAACTATACTTTATTTGACTAAATAATAATTGTTCAGATAATTATCATTTCTACATTTTCGGTTAAATATGATAACGATGTTCACATAGTGAATTATTTGCTCTCTAATATTTAAGGTGTAAATGATAAATTATTTAATATCATTAAATTAGTCAAAATTTAAATTTTAAAAAAAATATTTAAGTAAATGGTGTTTCTTTTCTATCCTCCACTATAAGTTAAATTAACCAAGTGAATTGTTTTTATGAAAGTTACCAGGTGAAAATGTAACGACAGAACCAAAAAAAGTTCAATGAAATTAAAAGCCTTATATTATTGCTACTATTATTACTAATATTATCATTATTATCATCAATGTAAAATCTTACTTATTTTATCATGTACAAAAACAAGGTCGAAATATGTAATCCTGTGATAAAACCAAACGTTTTACACTTTAGATTTTCGCTTCATTCTATTTATCCACCGCCTTGTTGTTTTTGTATTTTAAAATTTTGGAACATTAAATTTTTAGTTAAAGGAATTTCACAAATTTGTTTTGACTAAAAGATATAGAAGGACTTCAACTATTGCTTAATATTCATTGGAATGATGAATCGTTCAATGTATGACCAGCATCAGAAACCTGGAAGCACTGGACAGAGGTTTCGTCCTAGCATGTGCCTTGTTAGAAGTGCACTTCCATGACTCTGCAATTAACAAAGGAACTCAGGACTATCAGTCTCGGACCAGTGGAGTTCAACCGTGTCAGGTGATGGACAGTTAACCGCTGAAGACAATTGATGGGGTTGCGCAATATAGTGCATTGATTGAAGTTGGCTCAGAGTGGCCAAAAAGTTAGGCGTTCGCATGCAAGACTGAAGGTCTTGAGTTTGATTTTCGCTTGTGTGACCGTGGATGTGAACTTTTGATGAGTCCCGCAATAGGAGGAAACAACCTTTCAGTGCTTCCAGGTTCCTAGTATTGGTCTAACATTGAACGATTCATGACTCCAACGAAACTTAACAACCTTCACAACCCTATGATAACTATCATTAATTAAACATGCAGGTACAAATTGCAAGCATTACATCCAAAGAAAGTTCTTATAAATTTATAAGGCATTTTTAATATAATCTAATCGATCCTTTAATAATTAAGTAGTTCAAGTACGATTTAAACATATATTTGATAGACATTAATTATGCATGAAATTATTAGTTGGTCGATTTAAAAAAATATTATAGATGATCGTAAAACGTAAATTATCAGGATAAATTATGACAATAAAAATACGAGACAAGGCAGAGAAACGCCTTTTCTCAATCGTACTATTCCATCCATAGGCGTACAGATAGACTTTATTAAACATGATCAGCAAATTATATGCACACTGATATTCATAGACATTTAGTACGTATAAAATCCTAAAGTTACGTTTGCTGAAATCGCATAATTGTATATTGTGCATTAAGAGATCTCAGGAAGTTCAAAAACTAATGGGATTACATTTTTGTATCCTCCTTTCATAATACATAAAACACTGAACATAGTAAATTTCCCTGTTAAAAACTCAATAACCGATCGGATCATTTATGTATTTATAAGTAAGATACATGAAGTTTTAATGTGATCAACAATGAAGAGTATATGCATACCAATTGACCAGTTTCATTTAGTCACAGTATATTACAAATGGATCGCAAATAAGGATAAAGAGATACTTCAATGATAATTTACTTTTTAAAAATTTTCAAAGAAATAAACCCGCTTGTGGTGGTGTTTCGTTCTCTGAGCTACACCACCGGAGCTACAAATTTTCTCCACCATCTCAAATAAACATCTAGCCCATCGTTAAAGTTCCATGTTTTCAATGAAAGTTGATTTAATAACAATGTCATTACATGTTGAATGGAATGAAAAATCAATCACCGTCTGTTTATTACTAGTCACTATTGAAAAACAGTGGAGTATTTCCAGTTTTTATAAGTTGATGAAAACTTCACTCAAGTGGATTAGAAAACTTGATCGCTCAGAATTTATATCGGAAGATCGATAATTCTTCGAGTTTATTGTCAATAATTTTAGACTAGAGAAAAACAACAGGAAATCGTGAATTTAGGGTTTTGTGTTAGTTGGCACAATGGTAAACTAATCTTCCATTCTTAACAACTCGATACTTCTAATTAGATCCAAACAAAAATAGGACTACATTTTACAATGATAGATACATTAAAACGGAGACTTTCACAAAATTAATTGATCAATTAGTTATAAATAGCATTATTGTAAAAGAATTCAATCTAATTATGTACAAAATCATCGAACAAATCAATATGTGGATACATTTTCTAGTTTTGTGGTTTGTATTTTGGTGATATTTGTTTATCATACTACTAATATACAAATCATGAGATATCACAAATCATAACCGAAACGATATACATATTATATATATATATATATATATATATATATATATATATATATATATAAATGGTTAACATTTAATATTTAACTTTCACGAAATGTTTTGCTTGAAGTTTGACAATTTATTTGTTTACAGCTTTTGGGTTCACTATTCTGCAATATATTAGTTTAAACTTTGATTTTAAATGGATAACAAGAAGTTCTACTGCAAATTTTCTGTGATAAACAATAACAACAAAGCAAAATAGAGTCAAGTTTCAGTAGATTCACTTCAATATTATTTACAAATAGCACGATGATCGTCATTACAGTATCATCTAACAAGAAAATTTTTTTTAAATATTAATTTTCTATAGTTAACTATCAGCGGACATCATATGTTTTTGCTTAGTTTATGTAAGCGTAGTGTGGTGTAGTGTAGTGTGGTTGAAAGAAATACAGAACATAAATCATTGGCATAAAAATCAGCATTAGTATCTATAAATATATACATGCATAAATCGAATGTTACTGCTTATTAGTACCAGCGAAGGTAAGCGGAGTTTCTGTCAGTCTTGCATAACAACCCAAGCCTGATCATATACAACTATCAGACGTTTGAAATCATACAGCATAAATTTCTTCACCGTGAACATTCTGTGTCAAGAAAATATAAAATATAGTTACAACTATCTAAGAAGTGTTTCGTTAGCAAAAACCAAATATTATTAATATGATGTCACTGAAAGGGTAAAAAGACCTACCAAAATAATTACACATATAAAATATATGGTATATCACCAGTCAATCAGTTACATAGAACTACGTACGTATGTACATAAGTTCAGGTTACCATACCACATCAGCACAGAGACGCAACTGTCAGTTCAAATCTCATAGTGGTAGCGATAGTAGAAGTACAAGCAGTAATGGAGAAGATTAGGGTTCGAAGATATGATTCGAGAAGTATAATTCAGTGAGATAAATTTAGAAAGAGAGAGAGGATGAGGAATTCAGAAGGTTAGAATTAAAGAGAACACAAAGAGTGGATGCACCTGCGCCATTTTAAACGACTGAGCCATGTCGTTCAAGGTCACCAACCATCGGTGACTTTCGTCTCGCGGACCTCAACAAGGCAGCGTGCACCTACCGACATGATTCAGTCCACATGTCAGTGACTTTATGGATTTGTGTCACATCTTGGTTTGGCCGTCCCTAGCTTTCTTCCAACCTATTCCTACACCACAAAACATCGATCATCGAGGCAGTCAGCGGTTAGGCACGCGTAACACATGTCTCAATGACCTCAATTGATGAAGTTTCAGTATTTCATCTATCGATTTGGCATCCGTACCTAGTACTTGTTTCCCAACGACAGTATTGGGTGCACGGTTATCCCAGGATACACGAGCAATGCTTTGAAGACTTCCATAAACGAATAGTAGTAGCCTACGAATATCCTCAAGTCTTACCGGCCATGTTTCGCATCCGTATAGTGGAACGGAGCGAACCGCTGTGCAGTAGACTCGTCCTTTGGTTATCGAACGGATATCTCGCCTACCCCATAAATGACGCAAATTAGCAAACGTTAATCGAGCCTTCAGTATCCGTGTTGAGATTTCGTCAGTCACTGAACCATCAGCACTGATGATACCCCGAAGAGAAGTTAAACGGTCAACACGCCCAACTACGTCGCTCCCTGTCACTAGTTTAGGGGCTGACGCAAACCAATCTTGAAGCAACATTTTGCATTTCGAGCGGGAAAACTGTATCTCGAACTGAGAAAACCGCATCCCGAATATGGTATTTCGTAGTAACGAAAAATGGAATTAAAGTTTACAATATATGGTAATGAGTCATATAACTAGTAACTGAAAAGGTGTCGACGTAATTTTTTACAAGTATCTTACCTAAAAACATGAAAACTCAACATCATTGATGCAAGCTTCAATGACATCAATCATAAAAATACTTTGATTTATCAAGCTTAGTTATTAGAGAATTTTTTGCCATTAACATCAGTTTGATCATCATAACGAAAATCCAGTATCAACTATCTGCATAGATATAGTACAATTAGTATACTGTACAGTCTAATAATAACTTTTTCAACTATCAGATTATTATCGAACTTCAAACCAAATCGAATTTCAAACCTGTTAACCAAACCCAATTATTAATGAAGACATGATCAAATTCTTACATTGTCTTACATTTGAGAAAAATACATAAAATACTTTTCTTCCCGCAATGACTACATCTAACGCCGGTAACTTCTTGTGCTCAGTAATATGAAAGTTGACAATTTCATCTAAAAACCAAATCCTAATGATAACTTTCACGAAAAGATTGAAAAATAAGTAGTAATAGTGCGTTTTCTTATCAGTCTATCGAACTGAAATCTATTTCATCCTAATTTTATTATCTGTATTAAATGCCAAGTAAATGGATGTAGTTTTGAATGTTATTTACTTATTGGTATAAAAAATCATCTAGTTTAATTAAGGCAGCAATTACTACTGTTATTACTTTCAGTAGTATGGCACACCACCTTGTCATTTATAAGATGTTCAATATCAACGACAATAAGAATCATATGAGTATATAACTCGTGTACGTTCAAAATAATATTTTTACTACAGCCAACTCTGTAACACTGAAAGTGAATACTAACATCGCTTGACAATCTACATCCTAATACTTAATGAATCTAGCTGGAGTTATTCGCATAAACTCAAAGACATTCATTTAGAATGACTATAAATTACTAATAACGATAGTGTATACAGCTTATTGTAAGCTTATCTAGTGTTCAAATAATGAGGGTTTATCAGACGTTTTTTATTATCCAATAAGACGAAAAACATTCAATATATACCGGTAATGATAGTATTCCAATTTTACATGAACTATCCATTTAATCGTGTTGAGTATCCAACTAAGATCAGTATATTTCAGTTTACCTATTTATCAGTGTTATATAGCTGGTTCTCCGGTTAGTATCAACCGATGAGAAAAATTATCCAAGAAAAATGTATATCTACTTTCGATTTCAACTCTACTGGATTTTCCTTGTATAATTATTGCTTTTTACGTAATAAGAATTTAATCGATTGCCTTAAGCAGAAATCAATCTGGCATTTTACTATCTAAGTTGATTCAATACTGTAATGTAGAATAATATTTGTAGTAAACATTTGGAAATTGTTCATTGAAAATTCTCATCTTCTAATTATTAAAATTTACTTAAATGAGTGATCGTAAAATAAAGTTCAAAATGGATTTTAAATTTCGTTTGTAATTTTGAGATTGAGAACTAGGCAGACGTTTCATTCACATTTAGGGCTGAAAAAGTGATGTCTTTAAAAAACAACCGAACATACTTATCGATGTACTGCCAATAATTACAATCTCTGACAATCGAATCTCCCTCGTGGAATTTGTTATTAACCATCAGTTGATATAAAAGTGAGTAGTTGATTAAAACGACGTAATCTTAAGGGAAAAAACATTTGTAATTGATAAACCCAGAGAGGAATTTCTTATTTTACAGATTATTCGGTAGAACTATTAGTCTATTTCCGCTAAAGTTAGTAAAGTTGTTTCCTAAATTGTTTGCGCTTCTAACTACTTTATAACAAACAATACTGAAGGTAAATAAATCAATATAAGTAGTAAATAATACACAGTAACTTCATTTAAAATGAAGTGTCCCTTATTTACATGTCGAAAATCTTATTTTATCCCGTATTTACAAGTAATTGTATCTCACCAGACAATTATAAGTTATTTTATTTATAAATCTAAAAGAACAATTACAATCAGTAGAGAATGTTTTGTACATCACTCGTCCTGATAAACATCATTAAAAAACTTCCGATGGTGCTAGATTTTCAAAGACGAAACGAAGCACTGACCATAGTTTATTATCAAATAGTGTAGATAACAATACCTCAGGTATACGAAGTGAATACCAACAGACAAACGAATGTGGAGAAGCGAGAGAATAAGGTTTATTAGGATGCATATATATATACATATAAATATATATATATATATATATATATATATATATATCATTGAGTAATTAACATTTAAGCTAGTAAGTGGAATATGTATGTAAGCTATAGCAAGCGATCAAGGATACAAACATGTAATAATACAAAGACGGACAAATCAATATTGTTTTAATGAAACTTTCTGTTAAATAAGTCGATTGAAGGGGTTAAGCAAATTAAACGTATACAGATTCAAGTATAGATGAAGTGTTATCACAATAAAGCTATTAGAATTACCTCAAACAGCTTTCATTCTTAGACAAGATTTCGAAATAAGCTTAGTTAAACAATCGTTGAAGACCGGAAAACACTGAATGGTTGTTTCATCTTAGCGGAAGACATAGCAATGTAGATCCATGACCCTAACGAAGATCGAACTCAGAAACTCGAAGCATTGTAACAAATGCTTAACCTTTAATGTCAGAATTCCGTGGTTTAGATTACCAACTTCAATCAATTTAACTGTCTACTGCTTCAAATAGTTTTTTATTCTTTTGGCCAAAAAAACATTTAGTCGATATTTTTGTTACTTCCTAAATATCCTCATCTGGGAAATATTTTTCTCAACGTAACTAGACTTTCGGTATTATGAGCTGGCTACTTGCAATCACTAATTATGACTAGATTTTACTCATTCTTATTTTGACTGATTAATTAGCGGTGATAGTAATTAACCAGTGAATTTTGCTTGAAAGAGATGTTTTGCGAAAATACTTTCACACATAAATATAATTTATTTCAATGATTCGAATTGTTTTTCTACATTTAGAGACCGTCACATGAGCAGTTTTTTCTAGAATGATTTTCGATGTCTTGTATGAGTTAATGTTTAATATCTTTGTGTGAATCTGTTTAAATTGTAATAAATAGATTATCATGATGTGACTTATTTGCCGCAAAAATATTTGCATGCTTGAGTTTTAGCCGCTTTTTATATGAGTAATACTATCTAGATGATCCTTAAGCCTAATAACCCAAAGCAGAGTTTTATCAGTCAGTTTGTTGATTCGAAATCGAATACTTTAGCAATCAGGCCGCTGCAACGAACTCAAATTATATGTGGTTGGTAACATCTCTTACTAGTCCAATAATTGTATGGTCATTATTCAAAGAATCACCACACAGTCTGACAAATAGCGCTAGGTTAGGACTCGAACAATGTGTTTAAACGACCTTCTTATGACGTCAGGATCGGTAAGGTAAATCTGAAAAAAAGGTTTACTACTTTTAAAAAATTATTTAGATAGCACAATTCAACCATGAGTTTCCAATAGTCAGTCGGTGATTTTTAAAATATTTGTTTGTAATAACTCTATATATATTCAATTTCATTCATTGTTCTCATAATTAAGAATTGTGTATGTTTCCTAACTAAATAACATGTACTGCTGAATTTGCTGATTCATTATCACTGCGTGTAAACCTAGTTAGCTAAAAAAAACCTTTAGCTTATTTAACTAAGATCATTTTGATATTCGTTTGTTTATCCTGGTTTGAGATGAGTTCTCTCTATATTTTTGTTTTTATTCAAGTGATAAACAACATGCATAAAGGCATTTTTAATTGTGTAAAAAGGCTGATAGTTCGTGTAAACGTTAATCAGATGGTAATTAGGGACTAATTGAATTTATTATTATACCGGAGTTTCTACACAGCCGTCTGATGCAGGAAAAATCGATAAATTCAGATAATAATGTTATTTTTTTGTTTTCCATTTTACATGACAATTTAAGTTTAGTACAGGGATGAGCTACTACTACTACCATTCAGAAGAGAGGGTGAGACTTTACAGTTTAAATACTATGCACAACAAGCAGTAGAAGTACATTTGTACAATACTCGAAACGTTTAAAAAGATAGTGAAAAACTGCTTTTTTGCAAATGTAGAGTGAAACTGATGTTTAATTCGGTCTCTTTAGATTGCATATCACAGGTGAATAGATGCTTTTTCCTTAACCCTAATCGTAAGCCTTTAACCTTGAAACAAACCCTAACCTGCTGACACTATATTTTATGAAAAAAACTAATCAGACAGCATCTCGTTTATTGTATTCTTCCATATGGCTACAGAGCATCCTTACATTATAACTAATATCAGTTTGTGAAGATTGTCTATAAACACCAAGGCCTACTAACAATGAACAATAAGGGAACCCTTATAAAAACTAATCAGGTTTTTCAAAAGGCTCAAAAAAATGTAAATTTACTAGAATAAATTTATGTGTTGGAGTTTAATCGATTTACAGGTAGAGTCACCGACAGACGACATAAGAAGGTTTATTAATCCAGTGAAATATGCTCATATTTTAAGATCTGATTTCTTTTTCCAGTAACCATTCGATTACAAAAGCTTTTTTCTGATGGCCTAGAAACAAGCTGAAAATTCGTTTTACTTTTTAAGCTCATTTTTATACTAGACCATCGTGCATACAACACTGTTTAACCCATATTATATATATATATATCCCTTGAATTCATCTCGCTCCAACAAATATAGTATAGGTATTATTGTGCTTAGTAATTTATGAAATTAGATTATTGTTCATCAAGAATAAATATCTAACTATTAATCTTTAAACAATACTCTACAATGTTGTACAGACTGTTGAATTTGAAGTTTCATCATATGGATTGGTTTTGAATAAATAACCAATGAAAAAGACTGGAAATCAAGGGATAGTCATTTTGTTCAACTATTGTACTTTAACAAATGTATATTCACTACTTCACCATAGATCTATTATTCATGTGTACATAATTCAAATATAGATATGATACTTCAGATGACTGCTTTTATTACAAACCGAGCTTTGACTGTGAACCTTTTTAAACTCATCATCCTATGACTGATGCTAAGAATATTCAACTTTCAATAACGAGTTATTAACGTTTATTAACACACATTGTTACCAGTGCAGATTACACAATAATGAAAACATAAATGCTTCATCTTGTTTGAATGTAACTTATTTTCTTTAAATATTGTGAAGCTGCATGTATATTGAATTCCATCAAAAATTGCTCTCAATTATTCGGAATTATTCATATTATAAACAATATCATGTGAATCATTAAAATGAAATACATTGAATTCCACTGAGGAATATGTAATAAATACCTTGTATTATTCAATACAAACCATATGATGTGAATTCAAGAAATATTTAAACAACAAATATCTACCTAGGTGGTGGTTCTATTAGGATTTTGTACAATTTTTATTGCGATTCTATATGAAAAATATAGTAAAATAATTTTTTTACTCTATGTAACTTAATTAAAGTTCTTGCAGCTGGCTGAAGTGTTCATACAGGAATTTAGTTTCTGATCCTCTCTGTACCTCTTCTTCTTTACTACTACTTCATTGGGAATCATCTCGATAACTTGATCACCCCATACACTACTGATATGCTGTGACAACTTGGACTGGTACTCATATATGCTAGGACATAAGTTGTTTATGACTGACTTGCTGATCAAACCGAAATACTAAGTGTGATGTACTTTGATTATGATCTCTACATCAAGTGAAGAGTTGATGTATGCATAATCGACCTTTGAATGCTGTTGAATAGATCACATTGACATTTCTGGCAAATCCTCAAGTCGTTGCGATAACTTTCTTAAACGCTGTTATTCTGTCCAGTGCATATATGAGTAAAATATGGTCATTAAAATGTTTGTTTTTCAAAATTCATGATGCATCAATCCTATTTAGTGTAAATTATTCTCAATTTGTGTCAATATATTAATCTCATTCATAAAAAAACCTCTTAAGTCCTCACCAGTCACACTCCTAAACCATTTCATGGTTTATTGTTTTTCCTAAAACCAAATGTCCAACTACAATAATGTGAAAAGATTATTTTAAAAAATTCATCCGACAGTGAATCAGTGATCAAAGAGCACAAAACTCCTCACACGTTTTTTTGTTTTTATCGACATGTTCCCTTTTGGATCATCCTCGTAGTTTACACAGAACTCTCTAAAATATTTAGTTTACTCCAAATAGATGATTTTATCTCCATTGTATTATCTATATAAACAGCCCACGGCTTTAAGTGAATTTGCTTAGAGATTTTTTCAATTTTCAGTTTCTTGTCAATTAAACAAGCGATGTACGGCTAAAAATGTTATTTTTTCTAATCAGAAGAATAACTTAATCAATGAATTGAGGTTTTTTTCCTCAAGAACTCACCAGCTAATTCAACTTGAAAAAGAAATATATATCTATCTGGTGAACCGGGCCAACTAATTTCACATGTGTAAAAGCTCACATGATGCACATCGAAATTATTGATCACCAATTTTGTATCTTGATCTGCAAATTGAATATCCTTTAGAGTTGAACTGAAATCGAAAGTGGAAAAAAAAGATTTCTACTGAAAAATGGTTTCACCTTTTTTTATGCAAAAAAAGCAAATCAATCTTAAAATTTCAATATGTTCATTTCTTTGATTCATTTGATTAAAACACAGAAATGTTACTCATTTTTTCAGAAATTTTATCGATAAGAATACTAATAATAGTTTATAATTGATTAAGAGGTTTATTTTAGTGTTATTTAGACTAAAATAACTAGAATGTGCATCAGTTAAAACTATCATATCAAAAAGTGAAAACACTTAGAATAAAAAGTGGCAGAATCAAAATACAAATAATATTCATAGATATGGAAAATAAAGATGGGAATTTCGTAGGCTCTAATATCATTAACTAACTTTGGTTAGATAACTGGAGAAAATCGATAAGTGCTAGGTAGCTCTATTTCATCCTAGAACTGAAAAATCACTTATCAGTGAGGAAGTGGCTATCCAGTGTTGATTAGTTTTCAGTGGTTGTCTAACTAATGGCACTTCGAGATGAAAAGTTATAAAATTTAATTACCTCCAACAAAAACCCTCAGACAAATATAAATGAGCTGAATAAAATACTGAACCAAAATATATACTGAACAAGATATACAAGGAATAGAATATATGACTGCAACAACATCAGCGACTGATTGATTGATTGATTCAGTAAGTATTGATCAATATCATGTCTATCTGTCTGATAATTTTAGTGCTAATCGATTGTTAACAATCAAGATCAAAGATACACTTGTGACAATGCCAAGTAGTTTGGAATCTAAATCCTAAGTTCCTTATCGACTACTTCCAATGACTTAACATCTGGATATTACTCAGGTTTAGTAGATGTACTACGTGGATGTACTACGTAGATCTAACAAAATAATCTTGATTTATATAAGATTTCATTTAGAAGAAATCACTAGCTTGATTTTAACATTCCCAATATGAATAGACAGTTGAAAACATTTTATACATATCTTTATATCTGTAAATGTTGACAGTATTAGCAAACTGCTATACAAGCAGTGCATGAAAAGTTTACAGTCCATTGTATTGAGCTATCTGAGTGATCATAAAACACTAGGGAAAAAAATTCTGTGGATTTTTAGGTTTTATTATTTTTGCTAAAAATGAGTGATTTTTAACAAATTAGCTAATTTTATAAATGGTCTTCTTTACATGGTGACATCCACTGAGAAAAATATATTGTAAATCCGGTGATCCCAAAGGGATCCAATTGAACAAATTTACCGAAAATTATAATTTGTTACATAACTATCAAATTAATTTAATTAATATACACCTTAGCTGAAATAGAAAAATACTAAATTCCACAATATCTTACACAGGTTGTTGCTGCTCTCCTAAACGTTGCATTAATCCCCATACTGTAATCGGAGTGATTGCATCTGCTGATTTTTGTACACCTGGTTGAGGACACTCCAATTCAACTGAACGACCACGCATAACAAATTTGGAAAATTCATGATTTACCAAATCTGTAATCAATTTTGGAGGATTTTCATCTAATAAAAAGATTTAAAAAATATTTTTAAAAATCAACTAGTCAGTTTTCAATACATATATATATATATATATATATATATATATATATATATATTTGGTGGAAATTTCATCCAGCTACGGTCGATAAATAAATTATTGATCGACTTCGACGTAGAAATGTAAATTTAACAGGCAAGCAAACAGCATACATTAAACAAACAAGTAATTCGACTTACAGTCAGTCAAATTAAAATATCTGTGACAAAATTATTTAAATAGCTAATAAATGTTGATGAATAAATCTTACACGTACGCACGAACAAGCGCATGAACGAAGTTAACACTATCAGAAATAAGTGAATGCTGTCAGCTTACAATAATAACAATATACAGTTGTTTTGTTTATTTAATGGTAAATAGTTTTATTCATGAATACGGCATCTCAATGAATTTTAATTTAAAATCGGAGGAAACACTTTTTCAAATTGTTTGTTGCCATATATTTCAAAATACGGAAAACAGTATAATGCCTGAATAATTGAGAAAGGTTATATTTTTTGTTAAACGGATCAATGGGTTAGAATAAAGGGTTGAAATGTTGAACAGTTAACTTCTGTTTGTTTTTAAACAATATTTTTTGTTAATTCTTTGCTTATTATATAGACTGTTTTTATAGGAAGAAATAAATAAATAATGTTGATGACAAATGCGAATAATTAAAAAGTAGTAAGCTCTAAATATTCTCTTTTTGTTTAAATTTTAGCGAACCAAATTTATCTTGTTTCCTGATATACTCAAAAGTGTGTAGGCTCGTTTTTCAGTAGTAGAATACTACAATTACCGATATTGTTGATGTTTGTTTGTTTTTAGAGTGAAATGCAAAATACACTGCAAGTAGAGAATGGACAAAAAGTGGAAAAGGAAACATTTACTATACTTTCTTTCCTATGACTGTTTTCTCATTATCAATCAGTTATTGGTGTAATTATAGAAAGTAATTTACTGTATTAATTGTTTTGTTCCGCCCTAATAGTTTGTTTCAGGTTTGTGCACACTTTTAAAGGATGGTGAAACTAACAAGTGAAGAAAGGAATAAATGACTAGTCAAAATAACTCTGGATAGAAAATCTTGGCATAAAAGTATGGTTACTGAGAATAGTTTTCGGTGTAACAGTAATCAAGAAGGCCATTAGAAAAATGTTCAGAGGTTGCTTCTTGTTTGAATGTGTTCGTTGTATAGTTTGCATTTTGATGATCGTTAACCTGTAGGTTAAGCTTTCGTCGTAGGTTATCTAACGGTGGTCATATTCCCAGTAATTTCATCTGTAATAATGTCGGTCAAACTATTATTGATGATTAGTGGATTCAAGTGGTTTCTTCGAAAGATTTTCGGAAACTATAATGCAATACTACGTCCACCAGATCCGGTAAAATGTGTTTAAAATTATGAAATAAGCGACAACTAACTATTAAATTATAAATTTGGATCAGTAGAAACACCATATACTCCAGATAGTTAGGGGATTAAAGTTGGAGAAAATAAGAAGACAATTTGAAGTCATTTGTTGAGCAACAATCAAAAAATGGCATAAAATGTGATTTAGCATGGTGTAAATGTAAAATAATGTTTGTATTCGTTTCCTGAAAAATTTAATCGTCCGACACTTAAATTCATCCAAAAAACTATTTGATATAGTTAACGTAGCTTTGTAGTGCCTCCACATACGTCTGAGTTCGCTCATATTTAATTTGTTTAGGCCTTCCGATTAATTTATTTAACCAAGCCATTTGTATAACAACTTACATTTACCACAGAATTTTATTACTGTCTAGTTTGTATGAGCTAGTACGAATGAACATGGCTTACCAACTACGCACATATTCATCCTATTCACTTTAATGTTAATCTCTTAAATATCTCGATGACTCAGACATTTTACTATGTATATATACGAACATTTTAATCTTATTAATACGTTCACCGATTCGCTCGCTAGCGTTATTGCCCTTCACTGTGTGGTTGCGGTCTGCTGTTCTATTTGTGGTTTGAGAAAATAAACGTATTCAACGCTTCGTGTTCACCTTCTGATTTATAAACCGTCAGGCGTTATTTAGTAACGATTGTCTGGATGAGCAAATCACGGAGTTTAAGAACACGTTGGATACCGACCGTCACGAAACTAGTGATTACTTTGCTCACCAAGGTTCTAACAACAAGACGATAGATAAATGACAATTATTGGTGTTCTTTTATCTATAACAATATTCTTAAATAACCACACTCAAATATTGTCATTAAATTTTGACAATAGCTTAACGATTTTAGGATTGTGAAAAGTCTCAACAGTTTCAAGGGATTTTAAAGAAAGTTCTATACTATTATGGTTCATGACATTCACTGATAGACATATAAATTTGTCAACTGCTTCTAGCAAGGACTGATTACAAGATGACTAAGAAAGCCGAAAAAAATGAAAACATTTTCACATTGTATACTATAGCTAACAACTTACCAAACCTTAGTAGTGCAATATTTTTAGCGCTATTTATAACGGAGTATAATGCAGTATTTAACAAGAAACAACAAACAACAGGCTTTAGATTATTACGGGCACATGACTCTAAGTTGTTTGTTATTTACTTTACGTTACCTGCCCTCCGGGAGCAAAATAGAAACAACCTAAAATATTCTAATTCAACAACTTTCAACAGTCGTATTACATATACGTCTATATAATAAAAATAATGAATTCAATTCATTTCGCTGAAGTAGTTTAACTGGTATAAACACCAAAGAAACAACAGAAAGAAATTTATGGGATTTTTCTGATAAGTCCAGTTAAAATCGATACTGGCTGGGCTCTATTCACAGACAGTCATTTTTAAATGTTCAAGATTAACCCTTAGGTGAATTGTCAATTTACAGCGACAATCGACTGTGTATTGATTTGTTAAAAATAATTCAGCACTGAAAACTAGCGCCAATATTATTAATATTAGTAGCAGTAGTTAGCGAAAAATAGTAATTTTACTCAAATTATTTTCCTTCAATGATTGATGATTACGTATCTTTTAGTAAATTTTATGTTATGTTTCATAGAAAACAGTAAGGATCAAATATTTTTGAAAAAAAACTGGGTAAACTTTGTAACTAATGTTAAGTAAAAGAAACGTGACATTTAAAAATTCACTTATCATTGAGATTAGTATTATTATGAATGATTACTGACATGATGGACAAGGGTATTTGAACATCACGTACTTAAAGGAACAATGTCGAAGAATAAGAAGGTTCAAACGAGATAATTAAGATACTGGGTAGCCAGTCAATTCACAATAAAATCTAAAGTATTTACCTGAATAAAATACACATTGATAATTCAAATGAATAGAGTTTTAAAAAATTATGGTTAAAAGTGACGTTCGTTTCGCATTGTTATTAGCTGAAAAATCATTGAAAATCAAATATGTTTGCAGTAGATGTTTTGCAGTTCTTCTGAAATGCAGTGACACCTAAATTCAATTCCACTACTAGCCACTATCCACCCCTCCTTCTGCTGATATTAATAATAATACTAACAGACTATAAAACTAGAAATATTATCAGAATAGATGGATATTTGCTGGTAGTGGAGCTTTAGATGCGCATTTCGTCGGCTAGATGCACCTGTTTCCATGAGTTGATGATATTCACTCTAAAACTCGAATCCACTACCGTACGCTTCAAACGCCATCGAGTTATCCACTTACCTACTGATTCTAAACATTTACTCGCTTGTACATTGGAATGGAGTTTAACCCATTTGTATTCAGCCTGTCCATTGGTCACACGATCATGTGCAGATCACGTCACACTGACCCTACCGTCACTAGTAGTGTGGTGCTGTGGTGCGAACTACTTATAAGTAGTATATAACGTGAGTGTCAACGTAAAGTCTGGTAGCATAATATGGGGGGAAGATCAAGAAAGGAAGAGTTAGAAAACAATGGAATTTGTATGAAACGCATGAATAGTGACAATGGAGTGATGTTTAGCAACAGGAACAGTCCAGTTCCATAGGATGAACTGATCTTTTGCAAATGAACGATTTACGATATGGTTTTCCGATTTGACTGAGTAACTCTGTAATTTTCGTTTAATGCAAATCGGTTGTCCCCACCTGTGTTCTCATTCACTACAGTAGTACCGTCAGTGGGAAGATTTTCTGGAAAATTTAGAACCCATCCACAGAGGATACACAAACATTGGTTGAATTAAATAACGCAGTTTCTTATTCCTATCAATCACTCATTTCACATTCTTTCACATAGAAATTATTGATATGTGTCGATTTGCTTTGAGGTTTGATTGATTATAATCGTATTAAAATTGTCACCAAAGTTTGTCTGGTACATTCATCAGTTAAAAATAACTTAAATCTAGTTAGATAATACATCAAATATAATCAAGAGTATGTTGGAAGAAAAAATAATCGCTATATTTTATGTCGTAACTATTTAATAATCAAAAATGTTTTCCGTTTCAGTATAATTTAAGTAGTTAACGAATGCATAAATCAGTTTTTAACTTAGATACAAATTTTTTCATGTTGAATTACTAATAAATTAAGAAAAAACTAATAGTTTTAGTGTAACTCTGTTATACTAATAAGTACATAAAAGTTATCAAACTATCGTGTTGTGTGTGTGTGTGTCAAACAGGTTGATGTTATGACTATGATTTAAAAAACCATAACTAATGAAAAATGTAG
This sequence comes from Schistosoma turkestanicum, assembly GCA_944470395.2. NCBI lineage: Eukaryota > Metazoa > Platyhelminthes > Trematoda > Strigeidida > Schistosomatidae > Schistosoma > Schistosoma turkestanicum. The sequence goes on from OX103971.1 coordinate 51,076,772, forward strand.
CCAAAAAATGCAGTCAGTTAAAGATAATGAAAATGTCATTGGTTACCGTCAAACTTTTATTCATTCAGAACAATAATGGTTCATAGTCAGCAAGGTTGACGGGAACCAAATAAAAAATTAATGTTGTCAAATAAAGTAAATAATATAAATAAATATATGGAAGGTTGTCATTTGTTGATTACTCATATAGAGTCAATATGATAGACACTCAGCCTATAAATTATTTGACTTTTAATATCCCAGTGGAATTTGTCTTTAGATTGTCATACTGATGAGTATTCTTTTTGAATAACATTGTTGAGTCATTTGGTCAAATGACCTCCCCTTTGTTTTTTATATTATGTCGTGAAAAGTCTGACAAGTTAGATATCTTTGGTATTTTGCTGACAGCCAAACTTAAACGTCCAGGGTTCGAACTCATATAAACAATGTTGTGGAATCCTAAACTAGGACAAAATAATTGTTCAATATTCTTCTCATCATCAGCGATTCACTAGTTCATATCCTCATAACAAGATATAGTTAAAGAATTTAATGTGTTTCTGAAATAAACTCATGTACAATAGTTGTTACTTTTAATTGAACAAAACTATGCAATATTTAAATGATAATCTAAACCATATTTTACATATATGATCTTTCATTTATACTGTTGAAATAAAAGGTAACTCTGTACAACATGAAATCCATTCGAAAGTGATTTAAGTTACGCTTAGAAAATATGATGACGATGATGATGATGATGTAATTTACATTCCACTTAAAATCATTCAATTAAATTCAAGGTAGAACAGAACAAATTTTATGCTTAAAAACCCAAACACAATTATGTGCATGTGAAATGAAGTTGAATTACTGATTTTTTTTATTAATTAAATCTACATGTTTTAAACCCTTAAATTAAGGTGAGAATGACGTAAAATTAAGATAACTTATTGATTTTTAATTGGATACTTTTTAGAAATTACCATTAAAATAAATTAAAAACAAAAATGATAATAATACAGATTATTATTATAATAGATAACTAAACCGTGTTCATCCAGAAGACAACAATTAGGATGATAAATGAGTCAATCCCAATGATGTCAATACAGTAGACAGATTAGTTCAGTGTAATTTATATCACACGTATTTAGGTTAGATGAATGGCGCCTTTCAGATAATGCAGTCATTATAGACAAATTAAAATGAATACTATTTCAATAAAAATTTGATTACTTTTCAGTAGGATTATCTACTTTGTAATTTGTTAGACTTATTAGAAAAACAATTCGGACATTGTGAATATATAGATCCTAACATTATTCCACATAGTACCAATTGAATTCAAAGTTGATGAAGTGGAATTTGACAATTTTGAAGTTAGCCCATTCAAATAAGATTACAGAATGGGGTTAGTAGGACTTGATGGTTTTAACTGATAGTCTTGCGTTTGCTACTAATTAGTTCCTAATAGACTTTGTTTAACTGATTTGTCATAGCTGTAAATGAATGGTTGATTACTCATGTTTTAACATACTAGATATCTTGGCTGGTTTGATCATATTTTATGGAATTATTCCATATTGTGAATATGGATTGGCAGATTTTAAGTCAGTCAGTCAGCCAGTTACAACGTAGAACTTCGTACGTAAGCACATAAGTTCAGGTTGCCATACCACATTGGCACAGAGACACAAATTCAGTTCAAATCTCATAACGGTGAAGATGGTAGAAGCATTAGCAGTATTCGAGAAGATTAGGATTCGAAGGTATTATCCAAGAATTATAACTCAGTGAGATAAGTTTAGGAATAGAAAGGTAGAGGTGATGATGAATTCAGAAGATTAGGATTTGAGAGAACACAAAGAGTGGATGCATCTGCGCCGTAGTTGTTACCTTGACGTGGTGGTTGAGCTTGTCTATCGTGATGACCCAACCGAGCTATATTGGCTAGAACATATGTTCCTGTAGGTTCTACCATACCAAGCAGGTCGAGTGAAGAACGATGAGACTAGAAACAGCTACTCAACGTCTGACGGAGAAGACGTACTGCTGACTGCAGAGGAGTGTGACAACAGTAAGGTGTTTCCCTCGGACAACCAGCATCTGCAGCGATGCTGCCTTCTCACAAGGAAGGAAGGGGTTTGAAAAGGTCGACCCTAAAAATGTCACACCTCACCCTACCTCACGGATTTCCGTCTCCGGCGGTAAGGGCTGGCCATTAAGGCCTTCAAAAAAGAGCGAAGCTAATACTCAAAAAACCTTTCATAAAAAGGCCGTGAGTGGCCGGTGTCAGGCAGTTGTCCCTTGGGCTCTGCAGTCACGCTCTCAGGTCTCTAAGACCAACAGTAATCTACCTTCTTCTTCAGGTCTTTCAAGAAACGACCGTCCACGGCGTGGGCAGCCGGGAATTAACAACCGCTCTCATACCCATAACAGCAGGAGAGACCAAATTGGTCACAAACAAATCCTTCCTGTACCCCTTAACATCCCCCTATCTTCACCGCAGATTGTGAGAACATTTCCGTTGTATGACGTAATGTGACCATGTGATTGTATCGATACAGGCAAGGTGACTCAGTAACTTGACTAAACATTAATGTAAATTCACCGTTTCGATACTTTATCGCAATTCCTTATCTCCCTACATTTGACTTATATATCTGTTTGCATATGTGAGCGGTGTGCATGCTGTGCAAAAGTTCTCTTCTCATTAATCATTATTGAATAATTTTTAGTAACTCAAATGAGTTGATTATGAATTTTTATTGATTTGGACGAATATGAAATCAGTTTTCACATCAATAAATTATCTTGGCAACCAAAAGCAGACATCGGAAACGTCGAAATACCGTCAGATCATTTGTTCGTGAAGTGAATAACTGTTGTAAGTAAAAACCTATACTTGTTTAAGACAGAGAGATTTATTTGTAGTTCATGGTTAAAAGTAAAAAATTACATGAACAATCTTTGTTACAATGATTCAAAAATTTACTTGATCATAATCATTTTAAAGTTTTCAGTGTTAACTGTTAATTTTATATATTCCATCTTTCGATCTTGTGCAAGTTTTTACTCAGATTAGATTGTTATCTTTCATTGACATCATAATTAGTGACTTAATTTAAAAGTACTTCATATTTGAATTTACTTTGGTTAGGAATAAATCAAATGGCATAAATCAATATATAAAACTGAGAAAAGTAACAAAATCTAGTAACGGTTATTTACAAATGACGTACAAAATGATCATGGATAAACTTTTCTACTAAGCAAAGACAATGAATAAATTGAATATCTTTTTTTTCTATATTTCGAACAATTAAAACTGAATATTTTTGACTAAATTCTTACTGGTTCAATCAACCAACCTTTGATCTATAACTTTTTATTATTAGTATTATTATTGATTTTTCGAAATAAAATTTTTCATCATTACGATAAACGTATGTTTTTTTATCCTATCAATTAAACGACTGATGATAAATATATAACTTCTATCATTGTCTATTTGCATATCTTATACTCCATATTAGTTTATTCTCTCTGAAGCCTTCAGTTTCGATAACGGAAGGTAAACTAACTCAATAAAAGTTCTAATATGATAAAAACAGTTATTATTGTGATAATAGCTATAATCCACTAAAATGCTTTTACAGTCAGTCAGTCAACAACAACAACATAGAACTTCGTACATACCTACGTACGCACATTAGTTCAAGTTGCCATACAACTAAGATGTTTTTGATACAATATGGAATAAAATATTTCTAATACTAGATATCTATTTCATTTTAGTTAAGATTTGTCAAACGAATGTACTTGTCACATAGAATTGACGTTAACACTAAGATTTAAACATAATGTGTCAAACCCAGGAACAGTGCTCACCAGATTAGCGTGGTTGAAATTAAGGCATGCATCAAATATACTCTATTGTCAACAGCAAACAAAATGTGGACAACTTGTAATAAATGAAATCCATTCATTAAGGTATCTTTCTGTAGTGTTTTTATATCGACCAACAAATACCAATGAAATTAAAATATGTTAAAGAAAATACCGCAAGCCTTTTAGAATAGTAATTCATAATACACCTTACACTCCTGGATCTATGAAAATTTAGTGAAATAAACGTTCATTTAATGAATCGAACTTTAGAATTTTCTTGTTTCTATCTCTTTTTGACAAATCCACTGAGCTTCCTATAATTCAATGACGGTTTTTAAACAATTAAAATCAAATAATGTATTATGCCTTAAAAACCCTGGTTATACACTTATATAAATAAAATAGAATTATAAGCAAATTTTAAATAAAAATGACTTGAATAATAAAAGGAATAAAAAATAAACTTGGGACTTACTTGTCATCTGAATCAAAAATGGTGGCCTGCTATCTAATTTACCAGCTGCATGTATAACACGACAATGATAACTTCCCGTGTGTTCAATACCAAAAACAGCTATACGCAAATTTCCATTACTTCGAAATTCTGTATTTGGTAAACGCCTAAGAAAATAAATTTACGTTAGGTATGGGGCGGAATCGATTGTGGTAAAAGCATATATATATATATATATAATATATATATATATATATATATATATATATATTCAACATTTTATAGTTAATTTTAATTTCTTCAGCTTGATTAACAAGTATTCAGATATATATATATATATATATATATATGCATTACAGGGTTGTGAAGATTGTTAAGTTACACGTTTTCGAAACCATGAGTCGATCAATGTTAGACCACCATTAGAAACCTGAAAGCACCGGACAGCCGTTTCGTCCTAGTATGGAGCTCATCAGCAGTGCGCATCCACGACTCCTGCACTCCGCAGGATTCGCTCTGTTGATAAGTCCCATACTAGGACGAAACGGCCGTCCAGTGCTTCCAGGTTTCTAATGGTGGTCTAACATTGATCGATTCATGGTTTCAAAAAATAAAAATATATACCGAATTTACTTAGTAGGATTAACCAGTCAGACCAATAGTTTAGGATTCAATTTTATGCTACAATAGAACAGTATAATGTAGTTAAAGTGAATTAGAAATTTTCCGTCCATATGATGGTTGAATACACCATATACATTATTGAAATATTTACTTAGTAGTTCCAATCTAGCGGCAAATATTTTAAAATTAATCATAATTTAGGTTTTGTAACAGTTTTAATCAGATGATTTCTGGCACAAGATCACGAAAATCCATTAATACTGGTCAATTTAGATGATTTTGTTCTTCAGAGGAAAGTCAACTGAAAATCTATGTTTAACAACCGGCTTAAATGAGTTAGACTTTTTCCAACATGTCTCTCCATATTATCAACTAGGTAGTTCTTTATACATTTAAGTCTGTGAACAGAATTAACTAGCCTCTTGTCATAAGAAGCTGTTGTTTACTGTCTTAAACATCAAAATTATTTGTTCCTTTTACACCTGAATAAATACAAAGAAGACAAGTTGAAAAAAAGTTTATACTTTGACTAGTAAACCACAGTTATTACATGAAAAAGTCTACAATAGAAAGGATAGACAGGTGAAGATAGGCAAAAGAGGAGGGAGAAAGACAGAGACATAGAGAGAGTGAATTGACGGTTAGTGAGCTGGTAAATATTTAGATGAGCAAGAATATAAAAATGAGATGGACGCATCTCCATGCCGATACACACATACGCCTATGCATATATATATGCTAAGAATACAATGGATAAATATCTTCTTAAATTTTTGGGAGTCGCCCGCCTATTTTGTTATAGCTAAGAAGAAACACCAAAAAAATATAATAATAATAATAATAATAATAATAATAATAATAATAATAGATGATTATGTGATAAATACACGTAAAGCCGACTTTACATCAAATGAAAACAAATTAAGTCGAAAGTTTCATTGACATTATTTGAGTTGTATTGTTACGATAACAATAATTATTTTCATAATAAATATAAGAATTAAAATGTAGAACTAGAAAATTGGTGGATAAGTGATAGTAAGTATTGTGAATTGTGGATAAATAACAGGAAAGACTATTAACACGGGTGAATAGAGTTAGAAATGAAGAAAACGAAGCAATGAAAAATAAACAGTACAATTAATAATAAAAGAGCGAAAATCAATAGATGGAAACATTTTTCTATTTATTGATTTTAACTAGAATTTTTTTACTGAGATTGTTTAGCAAATCAAGGTTAAAGGATAAATTATAATATCGATCACATAGTTTTATGAGCTTCTTACAAATAACATGAGACTAGGAGATTTAGAAAGCAAATAGTCAAAAAAACAAATCTATAACTTGTAATTACTGAAAATTATTGAACTTATTATAGGACAAAAGTTTAGGTGTTCTCAATTTTATCGTCTTCAAATTGGGAAGAGGATCGGAACAACTATGTCTACATGACTAAGATGATTTGTAACTAGCTGGTCATTCTTTATATTACATCTTAACAATTTCGAATAATTTGATTTCTTTTATTTTAATATAACTAAGTGAGATTACCAGTATTATATAAGTTAGTTTTGATTGTCTGTTATTAAGTAATAATTGTTAAGTATATGTATATAAGTAGATGTCTCATGTAGTTCTTTTTAATTTAATTCACTGAGTGAGTATGATGTTTAATAGATAGTTATTTTATGATAAATAATTTATTGTAGATACATAATGTGATGGAAAACATAAAATTACACCTTAATACTTTCCTAGTTAAATTCATCAAGTTCCTGTCAGTAGTTGTTAAAACATGTTTCATTTTTAGATGCAGTTAAACATAAGTTGTATCATATGAAAAAGTAGATTCACCTTGTTAATCGTTTAGGACCTCTGAGTGTTAGTTTATTATCTTTAGTACTTCAGTGTACTAATGAGACAATTTATAAATTGTGAATACAGTAAGATGTGATATTTAGGTGATACTACTTAAGAAATACTAGTTTTATCTTTATAAAGAATTTTATCAATCTTCCAATTCGTTTGTACTAGGATTGTCAATATATTCTTGTCCCTTTTCCCAGAATACGGATATTCATAGTGTATAAATTACTACTGTGGTATATTGAAATATGTAAATTCAGTTTTTATAGATCAAGATGCTTCATGATGATTCATTGGCACCAAACATCATTCAAAATATTTATATTACGTCATAATAATTTATTAAGACAGAACATCTATTTCGTGTCATTTTGTCTCATATGCACATTGTCAGCTTGACTGGTAAATTATGTTAATGAGTCCATGGGATACTCTTCTCCTATATCCCATAGATTGAAAATTTAGAATGGAATTTACTTTGCATAATCCGATTAGCTAACTTAGCTGAAACATAACTTTCATTACACGTACACACACGGAGCGATGTGAGATCATAGGCCAAGATATTAAAAACAATTCCACTGATTTATTAATTAAAAGGAATTAAATATGAATGTCACCTTACTGTACGGTACTTTGTTTTTTTACTCTATCATATTTTGATGAATAAAATTCATGGCATCTAAATACTATGGTTTTTTTTTCTATCTAAAATAACAATAAATCACACAAAGATCCATGTTGAGCCCAATAACTGAGGGAGAATAATCCTATTCACTATATATACACGTTGAAATTTAGATCCCACAAATATAATATGCAAATTCAGATAAGAGAATAAGTTGGTAACATAGAAGAAAATAACAAAAGAAAAGTGTATGTTGTTGTAAGCGTAATGTATAAAACCAGTGTACTGAAAGAAACAGAAACATAATATCGCTTGAAGATGCTGTTTGTGCAATAACTCAGTTGACAAGTCTCAATACGAGAACAATTTAATGTTACTTTTTTGATTTTATTGTTGTTTTCAAATGCCCTAATTGTAAGACTGAATTTTATTTAATGAATAAATAAATTAATTAATTAAATGTAAAATTAAATGACTCTTATACAAATATACATTATTATTATTATTATTATTATTATTAGTAGTAGTAGTAGTAGTAGTAGTAGTAGTAGTAGTAGTATCATTGGTCTTACCACAGTACAATTCAAGGTATGGGGGAAAGGGATTTCGTTATTTTTTTGTCAAAAAATAACACTGAAAAATATTAATAAAATTTTAATTGGTTTGTCACGTCCAACTATGTTCAAAAGAAATTAACTAATACCATTTTGCCTAAATACAATTCATAACGTGATTAAAGAATAATTTTCAAATAATTATATAAAATAAAACAAATTAACGGATATAATAACTAAAAATCACTTTTATTGAATTATTTAATTGAGAAAAGAGAAAAAACTAATATTTATTTTTTTTAAAGTATAGTCTATTTATTATAACATGATTGTTTTGTTAGGTTCGTTTGAAAATGTAAAAACAAAAATATAATATTACATAAGCAAATATGCATAACTTACGCATTGCCATTGTGGAACCATTTAATATTTGCTGGACTCAGTGGTGGATTTGCTTTAACATTACATGTTAATTCAACTTCTACACCTAATCGGATATCTTCATAACGCAGTGGTTTAACTAATGATACATGAACATCTGGATCCATCCCTTAGAAAAAAAAACATTCAAACAATAATCATATTATTAATAATATATCAGTTCATAAATGTTATTAAATGATTTGAATGTATAGCTAAACTAATAATTATACATAGAATATCAATACTGACGTTCAGTGGAATTCAACACTGTTGGCCGAACTTCTACATATGTGATGTATATTTAAATCGCTTTTCATCACAGAAAACATATAGCTAATTCATACTTCACTGTATCTTTTTTTAACAATGGCCAGTAAGAAAAAATATGAGAAATCAAGCAAAATATTTTTCGATGAATCATTCAATGAGATATTTATGCATTAATTAGTCAGTTGGTTGATAGCATCACCGTCCATAAGTGACAGTCGATCAATGATGCATGTCTATACTCAGATTTAAATCAAATGTCCTGGATACGAACCCAAAGAAGGCTTGTTACTTATTTTGTCTTGTGGTTGTGAAGTCTACTGATATAGTCATTTGAGTCCAAGCTGATTACTCATGCTGAATCAGAGTCAAATGAGAGGTTTAAGGACATGAGTTTTTGCACGGTTTGCGGATGGCAATTGACTGACTTATCTGCTATTTCAATACCAAGAAGGAATGCATTAACTTTAGTCGATCAAAAGATAAGGATATGCGGATAATTCTCAGTTTCAATTTCATCTACTTATAGATCAAGAAAACACTTGATTTGTTAAGGTAACTGACACCACATTCCTTGAATAAACAGGTTACAAAACCCTGAACATAAGTTTTGTGTATTCTTTGCATATCTAGAAAATAATGTCTGGATCTATAACAAAGAGTTTCTTAATTAACAGTACAAAGAAACATAGAATCTGCTTAATATGAGTTTATAAAACATGTGTATAACAGTCGATCAACTATACTAAATATTTACAGCTTGAAAGCCACAGGCTTAAGAACAGATAGAAAATTTCATGCAATTAAATATGTGGTTGAGTGTTAATTTTTTCGTACTCATCTATCCAAATCGTTCAGTGTATAAAATTAAAATTATTCTTTTGATAATAAACAGAGTAGTAAACAGAATAGTAATATCAACATTTTACTAGGTGGCTAATCAATATTGCAAAAGATACCTGATAATATAACCAATTTACCGAATACAGATTCATCTGCTCGGCTTTAAGCTGCACTAATCAAGTGATATTAACCATCTGTTAAAACTAAATTAGATGTTTTGGTGTTTGAACTTTAGTCCTAATGGTTGGAGGCCAAGAGATTCGATCACTAAGATACTTTATAAATCCAAACGATGAGCTTTAACAAAATATTTAGATTTTCTAATATAACATACAGTTCACTACCATTTAGTCACATGATCAAAACCATTCAGGAACAAAAACTGAAGAATATGGCGCTATTTACTACTCTATGAATAATCTAATATTTTGTTTACATTGATCATGATGAAACTTACAGTAAATATTCACTTTTGCTTCTCTACTAGCTGTAGTAAAAGTTGAGGAACGATTCAACGCTTGACATTGATAGGTCCCAGGATCCAATTCACGATCAGCATGTAAAATTTGTAAATTACTATCTACTTCAAGATAACGTCGACCACTCTCCTTTTCCAATTGTAAACGTGTACCATTATGTAACCATGAATAATAAATATCTTTTGATGGAGTTACAGCACATCTCAAACGCAACGGTTGTCCTTCTTCAACATCTTGATCATTTGGACTGACAGTAAAATAAAAACTATCACTAGATGCACCTGAAAATTGAAAAATATGGAGAAAAACATTCTTCTTACTAATTTTGTTCAACTTTGACTGCAATAGAGTAATATAAATGAACAATTAAGCAAAATAAGTTTAGATCAAGATAACTTAGAGTTGACTTTGAGTTACTATCAACAAGTAAAGAAACTCTTTATTATCAAATGGTTTGGAGCCATCACCAGAAAACACTAGATCTAGATTTCTTGTAAACTAACAATCGTTAGCAAGACATATCTACAATCTTGTTTGAATTGATGCCACCAGTATGATTTAAATCTTGACAAATCAATATAACAGTCAGATACATAGCCAGTAATCTGTTTGTGTTGCATTCAGTCTACCTCAGGATTTAGATATTAGTAAGTATTAACCATTGTTATATTTTTTTTCTTGACTTTTTAGCTGATCCTTATAGAGAAAATAAACCAAGCATCTACTTAATAGCATATTAATTTCATAAGATAACTATCTAATTATCATGATGAAAGCAAACTACTTAATTTGATCATTTCAATATTTCAATGAAAAGAAAATTGGATCTCTGTCAATCATTCAACCATGTGTTCATTACTCTGTTTGTGCAATAATTAATGAATCATTATTTATAAGCTGTAAAGAAAACTAAATTAACTGTAAATTATTTTAGTTCGTAGTTCAATTAATTCCATACATTTATCCTACTTAAAGTATGACATGATTTAAACACATTTATACAATTCACTTGATTATTTGCTTAATATTAAATGATGTACGTAGAAATCTAGAAAATGTTTAAGATTTCAGTTCACTGTAGAACACATTGAAGTGAAAAAGTAGAAACATTGAGGTTTCATTTTTTCATATTTTAAACAGGTAAATATGACATATTGTTTTTTGTGACTAACACCGTATCGTCATTTCAGATTAAATCAATAATGTATATATATGCATGCAGGTATATCAACTTAGCACGATCGATAGAGACGAACAAACAAGTTAGAGAAGTAGACATATATATATATATGAATAGATTCCAGCTAAAAGGAATAAGTCATGTTTCCTTTAGTTACCCTTAAAAAAACAACAACAGAAGTCAATATTTGTATGTGTAAATGGTTATCATGTATGTGCGTCTATTTAGATTTTAAAAATAATATTAATAAGCCGCAAAGGTAAAACACACCGTTGAAAATGACCCATCATGTGACAAAAACATGTTAACGTTTCTCAATTAACCAATCATTTAGACAGAACAGATGTATTCATGTGTACAATAAGGTAGATAATATATTCTTGCATAAATTGAAAAAACTTTTGGATAAATTACAAAATAGTCTGATTGTTTTCAATGTTCATTTAAAGTAATTTCTAATTTTAGGAATCAATATTTCATGATACATTCTTTGAAAGAAAAACAACTACATACCAATGTGATATCTGCATGAAATTAGAACAGAATAACTTAACTATGCAAATAAAACATGCACAAGTAGCCAATGACGTCTAGATTCTAAACAACTATCATATTACGTATATGAGAAACATCATTCTTAAATTGTGTTCAACAAAAAACTTGTTAGGTACAATATTCTTGGACTATCGAGTTGGAGATACGAAACCTACAAGATGAATTATTCTCAACTGATATAATCTCCTCTTTTCACAAAGCAAAATTAACTGGAAAACAAATTTCGATCTGCCTGACATCACTGAGCGTATTTAATCTTGAAATGTATTGTTCCGAGAGATAAACACATAATACTCATCAGATCATTGAGCTAAAAATGTGAACCACTGGCGCGAATTCAGTGGCATTAAATGTGAGGCGATTGTTGTAAGGCTTGAAAACTGTTCGTTTAATTCCTGGTAAGACGTTGAGCACACATCGCTTAAAAGTACAACTGTTAGATGAAACATTGGTTCAGTGTCTTTTGGTCTCCAATAGTTGTCTATCTAAAGTAGGTATGTGATGTTAGTTAAACAATTCGTTACCGTGTGATACATCTGTAACCTGCTAGTTATGTAATGAATAGAATTCAGAATGGAAAACCTGACTGAAACGACTATTATTCGGAATGATTTCAGTTACTTCCAGTTAATTAAAGTTGTTAATTGAAATTCGGTCACTTTAGGTAAAAAAAACTATGTAAATTGTTACGGTAGTACTGATACCCTCGAGATTAAACAAACATTAGAAATACCAAATAAATTAATATGATACACTATTCTAATATCAAAAGACACTGCAATGTAAATTTGTGACAAAAGTATCCTCGTTATGTAAAAAAAAACTAAAGACAAATCAGTGTTCAACATTTAATCTATGACAATATCATTTGTTTTAACTGTATCATTGTATTGATAGTCAGCTAACACATTTATGAGGATATTGAATAACAAACTAATATTTCATTGTTGATAATTTGTTTAAAATTTTTAAATCAAAAAGGGTCACGTAATGATCAAAGTAGGTAATAATAAAAACTAGGGTGCATTATGAAAAGTATTCGATTATTTGATGGTTAAACTAGTAGTTCGTAATACCACATCAGTCGGAAAGATTAAAAAGGGTTTGAGCCACGTATATTTCAAGATTAAATACACAGTTCAAACTTTAGATAATAAATTGGTTATGACTGAACATGTTTCTTGTTAGTGCTACGTTTGAACTGATTTGTTTAATGTGTAAATGGTTTTAAAAGATGATTCTGATACTAATACATAGACAGAATCGATGCAGTATTCAAGAACAGAGCTGCTGAGTGAACTAGATTCTTGTCTACAATAACTAGGCGAAGTATCAAACGAGGATGATATTAAAAAGACCAGACATTATAAAGCTAATGTAATCAGCTCTACTAGAGCAAGTAAACTGATTAATAGAAATTGAGGCGATCCGAAGGATTATTTTCATATTTAATCAATGTGTCGCTATTACAGAATCGAAAATCTTCATGAGAAATCTCACCAATCAGTTTCATAGTATATTTCTCATATTATTTACCTTAGATTCAAAAACGACAATTTTTATTACTTTAGGGTTCTTAATCAGCTGAGTTCAGTATAAATGTAACCAGAATAATTCAAAAGTATTTAGCTCACACTAGACCATAACATAAAATTTAGTAGGAAAACCTTGAGTCAACATTCTTTACACTGGTGGAACTATTCAAACTATCTATGATATTAAAGTTTAAAGTTTCAACTAGTTGATGATTTTTTGAAGCTTGATATGGACATGATCTAATTACTTCAGGCATTTGAAAACTGAAAATGATAGTATAAGTATTTTTTTTCTTTGAACCAGCTGAACGGAATAGGTCATTTTTGGATTTCAGGCTTACATCTGAACAGTTGATATGAATAAATATATATTCAAAGGTAAAACATGTTGACTATATAAGCTTCTTAATGCCTGAATGAGACATGTTTATATAAATTAAAATGGATCCCAATGTGTTTAGGATATCAATGACTAAAATATAGGTAATTTAAGTAAGAGTCAATAGATAATCTTTCTTCAAACAAAAACACAACTTCTACACTTATTATGTCTCGTATCATTAAAAATTGTAAGGATACAGATTAAAATAGCTTTTATATATTGAAAAACTTGAAGAAAAATATTGGGAACTTCTTTGTGATTAGCCTTACAGAATTACTTAAATGTATACAGGTGAACATCGAAACAACTTCTTTAAATAGCATTTCTAAAATTTAGTATTGTTTATGCGCGGAATCGGATAGGGGCAAGCAGTAAATTCTAGGATGCACGTTTCGTCCTACTTGGGACTCGTCAAATAGATCTACCTTCATCTCAAAATTGACATCCATTCCGACAATTGAACTCAGTACTGTACGCTTCAAACTCTATCGCGTTATCCACTTAGCTACTGAGTTTGGACAGCCACATGCTTGTGCAGTGAGGTGAAGATTAATTCATTTGTGTTGATAGTTTGAATCTCCTTATTAATAGTTAAGATTGCGATGGATTAGTCTCATTTAACATATGTGGATCTTGTGAGGATTGCCTCGATATGGTCATTAGGTCGCGAACATTATATGAAGAGATGGATAGGTTTTTAATAATTATTAAGAGAAGGGACTCAATCAATCAATCAATAGCAACGTTGAACTTCGTACGTATTTACTTCAGTTCATGTTGCCATACCACATTAGCACAGAGATGTAATTGTCAATTCAAATCAAACAGAAGTAGAGGTAGTAAAGCTATAATCAGTAGTCGGAGAGGTTAGGATTAGATATTATTCAGGAAGTGTAATCTAGTGAAATAGACTTAAAAGGATAAAGATAAAGTGATGAAGAATTAAAAAGTTTAAGATTTGAGAAAAAACAAAGAATGAATGCACCTGCGTCATTGCAAACGATTTGAGCCATGTCATTCAGGGTCTCTAACCTTCGATTACTAACATCTCGTGGACCCCAACCAGGTAGTCTACACCTACCAACATGACTCAGTCCAATTGTCAGTGACTTGCAACATTACTATTCGTATCATCAATAACATTACTGTTATTATCATTATTGTTACTGTTTCTTATGTATAATATCACCAGTCATAATAATCAGACTATGTGAAACATTATCAAGATCACCTAAACAGTCAGTGATTTTCCAATTATTTAATATTTTCTTACTGCGCATATAATTTCGAAACTGTAATTAAATCTTGACAGATTGAATAAATTACTTTTAAAAAATAACAAATGATATGCTTCTCAGTTAAAAATAATTTAATTGGTTACGCAGTTTAACATACATAAAAAGCATTATTTCCAAAATATGAATCAAACAGTTTTAAATCAACAGTAATTAGGTAATAAAATACAATTATAATAAAGTTTATTTTTCTCTATAGATGATGATAAGATTAGAGAGAGAGATAAAATTATATTTGAGACAGTGGCTAGGACTGGAATTCAAGGTGAACTCTACATCCTAAGTGGAACTGGTCAGTTGCATAAACATGACCTTAAATTTTGATGTTCGTACTATTTGTACTCAGTAACTACTGTTTCAAATATTAAACTATTATTCAGCTTGTGAAACAAGATTGGTTTTCAATTATTATCAGTGAGTTACGTAAACGAATAATCCCTGGTTATAATCATTTACTATTATAATTACTGAAATCAAAGGCTTATGAAATGATAATCGTTACAGTTGAAATTGACCCTTCATTTAGGAAAATATTTCCACATACGTTTATTTTATCAACATAGTTTCGTCCATGAGAATTAACTACAACAGTTATTCATTTTTTATGTGTCTTTTACTACTTTGAGACAGCTATCAGATTTTTAGTATAAAAACGGCAAACTTCTTTAATTGGATCAATGTAGGTGGACTAATATCGGAGATTTTAGCTAACATGATTCAAAATTGGTCAGAATATCTCTTCTTCATTCGTTACACTTCCTTTATATCTTTCAGTCAATGATTCAATTAAACTATGCATTTTAATTGATGACTATTACCATTATAGGCCAAAAACTGATTTCACCTATTGAATCACAGTAATTTAGACGCTGAGTCTAGATCAAAACTAACTATCTACTAAGTAGATAGTCAGATACATTTTTCAATAAAAAGTTTATACATAATTTATCTTTGTCAATGATCGGTCTCAACTGGTTCATTGACTCCTAATATTAAATAAAGTTGTTTTTGAGTTTTAGCGTATTAAGTATGCGCCTATCAGTGGAATCCGGAAAGCAGTTTTCGTCCCATTTGGGACTCGTTAGCTGGATGTATCCTTATACCAGGGTTGATAGTTACATGGAAATTCAAATCTAATATTTTTTTAACTACAAACCTTGTGACAACACTATTTCAAGGCAATCTATTCAGGATCCTAATACTGCAACAAAGAGTGATCGATTGTAGTTATAAATATAAAAAAATAAAGAATTGTAGAGGCTAACTAGTAGTTTGAGTTCATTTGTGTTCCGCATTTTTTTCAAAATTTACTGAATTCCGGTAGGAATCAGTCCATTATGTATTCTTATGTTCAATAGATAAACTAATATTGAATACTGACAAACGATTATGTTCCGTTTGACAAAAAAATTCTATGAATAATCTATACCGACGAAATATATTCTCTGTCAAGTTTAATTTTTGAAATGTAAATTTACAAAAGAATTCACAGCCTCACAAACTAAACAGCTCTAAATTAATATAAACTCTACATCTTTCACTCCAAAATGCGTAATTATATTTTTCTTCTGTAGCCAGTGTTCATCACGTGATTATCTCGTGATACTGAAGTTGTATTCTATGAATTATGATGTCTGATCCAATCATAACCGTAACTAGTAAAATATACTTTTCAATTCAATCAACGATTACTGTATATCGAGAGTTTCATTTGTGTACTTATTGTTCACATACAGACTAGTGTTAGGTTGACAAAATAATGGTTAGGTAGCATGTTCAACTTTGTTTAAAAATGTTCATTTTAATTATTACCCAGGATCATTAAGAAGAATAACGCTACAAAACATTTTAATTAACAAATAACCTATATAAATAAATCATGATAAAAATGTCAATGGCTAGAAAAAAACTTTTCGTTAGATATAGTCCGGTAAAAAGATGAATCTTAACAGACTAACTTCTTTTCAAATCAATGTCTAAATGTTTAGTTTGTCTGTTTTTTCTGGAAAACTACATATATATGTGGATATTGATTGCTTAAAAACTGATGCGCTGGTTGTAACATTTGGTTACTTGTTTATTCAGTTGTCTATTGTCTCGTCATTTCAAAATCCCATAAATCAAAATTCTTAAATCGCATATGCAGTTTTAGTGCACTGTGTGTGGGCAACACCGCGGAACACATATTTATTAATATACTTAGAGAATGCAATTTACGGACGTAGAATGTATCCTCGTCTGGCGACATGAGTAAACAAGATATATAAGAGAAGAAAACTCACAAACAACCCCATTAGTTTCCTTTCCTTTCAATTCAACTGATATAAATGGGAAGATAACAGTGAATATGTTTACTATAGTTTATCTCAAATTCTCTTGCATTGATTATTCTACTACTCCGTGTAAACACGCATCTATGCATGCATAGGCACAAATTCAAGCAAATCGATTTACCAGTCAATGTTCAATGACACTAATCAAATATTTTTTTGTTGATTCTGTTTTTACAATTATCACGAACATCTAACTTGTTCATTTATATATATATATATATATATATATATATATTTGAATACGCCTATACTTATACTGAAATTAGTACAGAATAGATTTCTATTTTCTAAAATAAACTCTAAAAAGGTTACTGAGCTTCTTAACTGTCGAAAAGGTATGAAAGTTTATTCATGAAAAATAAACACGACTGAATTAATTAAAATTATGCAAGTTGGTTTTCAATTTACTCTTGATAATGATATTTCATCCAGTCCAACGATAGGGATTTACGCAACCGGATGTTATCACTGTTGTTGACCTTCGAAATGATTTATTATGAACAGATGACTTAAATAAATAATCAAATTTAGGACATCAATTATCAACTGAACATATATGTGCATGTATCGATACAAAAGTTTGACGAATTATTACGAAAACTGTTGATAATGAATTTTTTTGCAGTTTTAAACATATTCAATCGTAAAATACAATAAATACTGAATGAGAAGAATTTGTTAGGGCGTATATATGTTGTAATGTAAAAAGTGTTACCTTTCGCAGATATTTTGAATTAATTCACTTAAGATTCAACTGGCGCAACATTTTATTTCGCCTCTCTGATCCTCTGTATAAAAAATTAACCGTTCCTAATGTAGGTTATGTGATATAAAGGTTTAGAAGATAATATACTTTCATTCAATGTTTGTCATTAGTTAATATTGCAAATCGGTGGTAGTATGTGTAATCAATGAATGTAAGTATGCTTAATGCATGTTTTCATTCTAACAAAACTATTTTTTGACTCCATTTCAATTGAATAGACTTTATCCGAATGAATATTTAAAGTGAAATAAAAGGATTGTTTTTACTCTACTATTTAACTGTTTTAAAAAAGATAGTACTTCTCAGTAAAGTGAACCGATTCACATGTCATGTGGGAAAAAGAAAAAGAAAATTAACTTAGAGCGAGTAACAGTTAAATTTATATTATCAATAGATTTATATTATCGTCCCTATTGATGATTGATTTTTAGGTTTATCTCAGCATATATAATTACAGTGAAAAGTTACTCATGAAGTTTATGACAAGTTGAAGACAATTGTTTGGAAGAGGTATATTAGTATCTGATCATACAATATATATATATATATATATATATATATATATATATATCACATAACTAAATGAAACATTTTATTTACAAGTCTTAAATTCCATTATGATGAATGACGCCATTGTTTTATCTCATAGAATTCCATGTAGTAAGACTAAATATTCGGCTGCGGTCACCACAATCAAGTTTTCAAAAAAACAAATGAGCTATCAAAGAGTTACCATCAAATAAATTTAATTAAGTCTTTACAAATTTAGAGAATAGTTTTGTTTAAAAAATCTCTTACTATAATCTGCTTGAAATATACTGTCATCAAACAAATCTACCACATAGAGCATCTTATAAATCTATAAAACATAAATGAACTTAAAAACAAAACTGTGAAATGGGAGGTAATTTCACAGAGTTTAGGAAAGGAAACGAGGGGAATGCAAACACAGAACAAAGCATATTAGAACGATCAAATAAACAAATAATAGTTATGATTAGTACTGCGATTATTATTATTATTATTATTTATTAAATAGGCTGACGATACAATCACGCACACTCACACACATATATATATAAAAGATAAAAGCTGATCACTTAAACAAGTGAAGTGAAAAAGATTGTGCATACTCTACTAAAAACATATGTTAATTGAAGTAGAGATTGACAAACATAAATCGGCACACAGATACATGTATGAAACAAAATTTTAAAAAAAAGTAACGATGAAGTCTTGCGCAACAGATGTTAGTTTATAGTGTTGTAATGAATAAACAGAAGCAGAGACAATGCTTTTTTTTCAATAAAAAGTAACAAAGAAACGAAGAAAAACAGTAGGATAGTAAATTGTGTTACATATTTCATATTTTAACTAGTGAGAGAATAAAGTGTTGAACATACGGGTAAAAATAGACAATAAACCTTATATATATGTACATATACATACTGCTTATTCGTCTGATGCACAAGGAAGTAGACAGCATTATTCTTTTAGTCCGATGGTTGCCGACATGATCAATAAGGTTAATAATATTACTTTCATTGGGAACAATATCATAAGCGACTATCAACTTCATGTAATCCTTGGCTTCGATACAATTTGCACACCATATAAATAAATGAAATGGATGAATTTGTTATACACATTATCGAACAAGTAGTGTGTATCAGTTAATCTTATTTTTATTTTTTTACAACACAAACCAAACAAATTCAACAACGAGCAAATGTTCCATTCCAACATTTGGGGGGTTAAATTTAGGACAAAAAGTGGTTTTGTATTTAGTTATTTGTGTATGTCATAAACAATTTTGAACAAAAAAAACCCAGATTATCTCATCATATGATGTCTCTCCACCTGTCCTATACACAAACACAAATCAAGCAGTCACAGCGATGCCAAGTAATGCCTCAAATAACAAGTCCGACAAAGTTTGTTTTAGAAAAATTTGGTGAAATCTATGTAAAAACAAAGCAAATGAGGGAATACCAGTAAAATGAGCATTATTATCGCACAGACATGCACATGCACACACACACACACCCATATACCTCTCATATATATTTAGGGATTCTGTTTCTTACTTTTCATTAGCAATCACTTGATTTTGCTTGATTACTACTTCTAGGTTGTATGTGGTAAATAGTTCTTTGTGTACTAAAAAAAAATATTCATTACTTTATCTATCTTCTATCTTTATGGCTAAAAACCCGACCTTGCATTAAACCGTCGTCTTATTAGAAAATCGGTGACTTGTTAATGTTGTAACAAAAAGTAGCCACATTATAAAAATCGTGCTCTCTTTGTTTAACGCATAGTCTGATTTCATTGATTGCATAAACTTCACCGTTGTTGTTGTTGTTGTTTCAGTGAAATGGGTAGGGCGAGGGATGGAGGTGGAAAAATGTATTAAATATTGATGAAAACAATATCATTAATTCTTGTTGTCCTTTGCTTGCCGTGAGCAAAATTATCCTGTATAGATGAAACATGTTTAAAATAGTGCAAAATAATGGCTATTCTCGCTATGATAATTATCATTTATATCTATCTGATAAGTCATTTTTGTGTTCAGTCACATGAATAAGTATGCAAAAGAATGTGTTTATGCAGAAGCGAACTAATGTTTCTTTTTATTTATAACTGTGGAAAATTAGAAACACAACATTTAACACACAATGAAATGTACATAGTTTATACAATTATACACAAGTGTTATTATTTAATCATAGTGATGTTATAATCGGGTGAAATTATTCCACAGAGAAGCATATTTTACAACTGTATACATTCATATCAGTCTATTTATGTCCTTGGGAAAATTGTTTATTATCATTATAATATTATATTTTTTTACTAAAATAATCTAATTACATTAAATTAATGAAATTAATTCCATTATCTATTTTGTTTATTTTAAATTTAAAAAAAAAATTAAATAGCGTATTTTTCACCATATCCAATGAATTGGATTCATTCATATTGAGCATTGAACTAATCGCAATTAGAGTTCAATTAATGTCAACAAAGAATAAATAAATGGTAAGTAGGTTTTTCAATAAGTAATCAGGTCTAGGGCCGCCTTCAATTATCCTGGAAAGCTACATCCCTTTCAAGGTTTTTTGCTGCTACGGAATGATAGAGGACAAGTCCTCAAACCATTATCGGAATTTACCTACGCTCGATGGACAGACTTAGAGACGTTCAGTCCTAATCTTAAAGATTTGACCGTGTTAGAGGATGTGATTAGGTTATCTGATAAATTTTAAAATAGGATCAACACAAAAATACATATATACATTATTATCTTAATTATTTACTATGATGTGAAACAAGTTGATCTAATTATATATGTGATACTTACACATAATGATTTGAATTATCATACTTAATTGACAGTGTGATGATTACATTTCTCCTTAAAAATGGTTGAATGTCATGAAAGTTAAACAAGTGAATTTTTATATTACTGCTTTGCATAATTTTCAAATCATTGAAAGATCTTTAACACTACTCTAACATTTTTTTTTCTCCAAAAGTGATGTGATTATTAGTTCTATGAGTAAATTACATAATACGAATTAAGTTAACATTTATCCATTGTGTCAATAAAAAAAATACTGGCAGATATTAATAACACTATACACCCCATTTGAAATTGCTTATGTCGAATTGAACAATTTGTAAGAACCTAATTCTCACAGGCTATATTAATAACCGAAATGTACAAACTCTAAGTTGACTGAATAAGTTAACTTAAAGAAGAAATCATCGCTCTTATTTTGCAAGGGGATCTGCTCAGTTGGTTAGTCATTTGCAACATAGAACTTGGTAAGTACGTACAACAGTTCAAATTTCCATACCACATTAGCACAAACAGATGAAAATTACAGTTAAAATCCCATAGTAGTAGAGGTATTAGCAATATTATTGGTAATGGGAAATACTAGGGACCAGTGAAATAAATTTAAAAAGAGAAAAAAGAAGTCGTGAGGAATTTAAGGGAATAACTTTTGGGAAAAGACAAAGAATAGATTCACCTGCACCATCTCAAACGAACTTAAGCCATCATTCAGTCTCTAACCAAAGTTTAAAATTGTCACGCAGACCCCAACCATGTAGTCTACATCTACAAACATGGATCTACTAAGATTCATTGACCTAAATCTTGTCAAATTAAATAGATCATAATACAGATTATAATATAACTGTTCTCTGTATACAAAGAGGCTTTCAGTTCTTAGTTCATACATGGTGTACCTTAAACTAAATTCATACAAAAGACTAATTATTTCATCAGCTTGTTTAAGTAGTAGACGTAAGAAAATGTGTTTATTTTCAGTTTTCGAGAAATTAAGATAAGGAAAATAATAGTATATCAGAATGAAAGTCTCTTATTATGATGATTATATATAAACAGTAATCATTCGTTCGTTATACTCGTACTAATCAAACTAGATATCCTATTCATGACCTATTCGAAAAAGTATCACACGCTGCATTTACGTATCACTGATATGTGTTCATGACAACTTATTGACGTCCTTAAGCGTTACACAATGTTTGCGCTTCAAAGGAGAGCTTGAAATAATATATCAGCATATCAATCTTTAGTGCGATTGAACTAAAATTGTTTTATATTTATATTTGACTACTCTGATTAAGTCTGATACATAAGTATCACCAATGTAAAAAATAAAGTAACGAGTTAAAGTTCGACATCAATAATATCTACTATTTAAGGTGTACGCAACTCCTGTCAACTGATACAGTCAGACTATAATTTATGTTCGACCTTTGATCAAAATGTAAGTGACCTCAAGAAAATTGACCTTTTTAGGTTCTAAAAAAGGTTAGAAATTAGTATGAGGAATTAGAGCTTAGATTCAAAGTTCGAAGCTAGGGTTAAGAATTAGAGTTAGTATTTTCATCACGAAGTGACAGTAACTCTAATGCCAAAATGCTGTTTAGCCAGACGCATGAATGAATTAGGCGCTACAATCAAAAACTCATTATCTTAAACGTGATTTGTTTGTCCCTAAATAATAGTTTCGCCATTAATACATAGTGATGATATTCTCCTTAACTCCTAATTCTACATTCTGTAAAGCCTCATTGAAATACCTTGAATGATTACGAAATTTCAGTAAGGAATTGAGTAGTAATAAAATGAATAATCAAGACAATTTTATAATTGACTGCTATATTCATTTTCAAGTAGAAATCTTAAAGATTGTAACACAAAAAGATCGCTATCAAACATCCATTATAAGCCGTCAAAAGCAATGGATAGTTGTTCCATCCCAGTATGGAACTGCTTAATAGTGCGCATCCACAATGGTAACGGGATCGAGCTTGTAAACTGCAATTCTTGCAGAAAGCGCTTAAAATTAGTTGTTTGTTTATTTTTATGACTTCACCAAATAAAATGATAACTATGCTCTATGAACATTACCAATCATCGTTTGACGGAAGTCCTTTATTGAAGGGTGTTAGCTATGTTTGAATCCAATGAACGAATGTTAAAAAGTGAGGCTACCAATGTGGCTGGCATAATTATTGTCTGTATTTATGATTTGAATTTAAAAGTAGTTACAGTAGGCAGATAGGAAATTTACAGATAACTCTTGGTCGATCAACAGCCCAAATAATCACCTACTTAGATGTAAATATCATGTGCAACTCAGTCGAATAAACCCCAACACCGTAAGAGAAACTCTAATTTTGATTATAATCAAACAACTGTAATGAACATCGCTGTGTACATCTTAGCATTCAAGTATTCTATTTTCCACATATTTTTTGAAATACAGTATATAAGTTTACATTTTTAAATGCAAGGCAATAAGTACAAGTCATAGTTAACGGTTCTATTGTCTGTTCTATTATAAAAAAAAGGATGACAGCAAGAGTGGTTTGAATTTCTCACAAGAAGTTGAGAATTAAACACTTGAACCGATAGATCTCAGTTAATATATTCGTTACCGTTGGTAGAAATTGTCTACAAGTATTAATAGCGGATGCTACACCATGCATTCATAGTACAATATACTCGTCACTATGTATATGGCTACTTGAATATTCTGATCCCTTCAAATCATCCTTATCATCATGATTACCATAATTTAGCAACCATACACATAACAATAGGGCTAATAAATAGATTATGTATGAGTTATTATCTCCTATAGGAAAACAAGGTGCAAGAATCAATTAACTGTAGCTTCACAAGAAATATGGCGTGAGCAAAAGTTCAAAATTAATGTCTAACTTTTAAATTTGTACATATATTACTAGATAACTTTGAGTAAACTTTGTTCCAACACAAGTATCTACTGTAATATTACACTAATCATTTAATCATACAGAAATACAATACTTTTAAGTTTTTATTATTTTCGATCACTAATAACTTATTCAAATTATCATATACTTACCAGATATGTGGATTAAATGTAAGAAGTTAATCAAGAATGTGACTAACTGACACAAAGACAATTTCCAATTGTTATTCAGAATCAACATGATCGATTTTATTTTATACTTCTGTGTTTCTATACGTGTTTATACGTTATGCTTTTGCCAGGTTCAGCATAAGAAGGGATTTATTTACATACATTAATTTCAAAGTAAATGACATTACAGTCGCTTTGTAATAAATCCAAAAAGAATTTGTAATCCAGTGGGAATATTAAAGTCACGCTTCTATATGGTGAAAATTCTCATAGTGTTATCAGTGTACTTTGCCATGAAGGGATAAAATACTCCCAAGTACGATATGTTACTCAATAACTCATAGCGATTGCTACTGTCTGTTTCCAATGTTTGACCATGTTTTGATGAGTGAATTTAACTACGATAAGCTTAGACCAATAGCCTGTTAATATCATAGTCAGAGCTAATTGGTTAACGCAAACGTGAATTTAATTGGTCAAATGTAGATACACTGAAAATTTGTCTGATGAACACTATTGGTTCAACTCAAATCTATGATAGTGCGAAAATTTTGAATAATTAATTGACCATTGAACCTTAAATCACGCATAAGTAGCGAAACAAGCTGAAGAGCCTAGCAACTAGACAAACAAGCATAAAAAATGGAGGCAAAAATGAGGATGTTAAGTTGTCAAACTATTTGTAAAATATGATGTATGGAAGTAGAGGTAGAAGCACTTGGTTCCCTTGATCATTTTGAAGGCAGTAAGAAAAAAGAGATCTGAAGAATCATATGAATTCAATTCATTTCAAGGCTATTTATCAGGAGTGAAGCTAAATTTCACGTAACTCGTATCCTTTTTTGATAGAACCATTTGTGATATCACTGAAACCGTGTTCTAACATTGTTACAAATAGGCGCAATAATGAAACACAAAAGCTACCTTTTCGTTAATGCAGCGGAAATAATTTAAAATTATTGACTGCATAGAAATACATCATCTGAATATAAAATTTTAGCTAATGAGATTTATTTCACATTAAAATTGGTAATTAGTTATTCACTTAAAGTTTGAACTTTTGATTATTTAACCTATTTGAACACCACGGAACATCACGTTATTTTGAAATTAATGAACAAAGTGTTTCCCGACCTACTGCATTATTAGTGAAGTTAAGAAGTGCCAATTATACTTTTATAAAAATGACCACTGGTTAATTACCAGGATTATATCTCACTCAAATTTCAAAATAGTTTTCTAAATTGTAAAGTATAGAATCTTATTCATGTTGTAGTGTGTATTAGTCGTATTTATCAATTTGGTTTCTTCATATGATAATACTATTTTGTAAAATTCACACTACTTATAAATTATACAGTAGTTGAAAAAATATATGAAATTTATTTACAAAATCCGTATAATGTAATTGTATTGAGGATCGGTACTTTACATTCTGATGTTTGTTAGAACAAACGTTTATTTCATCAAACTGTGGAGGTTCCCTCTGATTGGTAACTATCCGATTGTTTCCTAAATCAAAAATGTCACATCTCTGGATGGGAAGAATAAGTTTCTTTTGTAAATTTATGTAAGTAAATGATCAAAATACTTTGGAATTTGAAATGTAATTATAGAATGAATAGGAACAGCATTAGATGAAACGATTATTTAAAAAAGACATCCAAATTAAATTATTAATCTCAAAAGATTTACTTAATCAACTGTAGCTGTGAAGAATTTCGCATTAGTCAACTAGTATTTGAGAAAGCTAACAGTTGTCATTAAGACTAGGAGAAAGGAACGAAAGTCATGAGAGAACTGCGAATACTTGTGTTATCAACAAAATCGTTATAGACGGCACCATATTCCCCTCCTTTTTAGGTTTCACTGGATCATACTGCGGAGAAACAAACCCATCACATTTGCATCAATAAAAGGTTTATAAGGATAATGTAGGACATGAGAACAAAGAGAGGAACTGACATAGCTTCAGATCATCATTCAGTCAGGACCAAGATTAAACTGCAGCTAAAAATGCACTGAACAATCGGGCAAACAGTATTACAAGAGTTTATAATAACCTTTCTCCGGGTTAGGGCGCACAATGCGGAAGATAAACAACTGTGTTACAAGACAAACACAAACTTGGAATACTCAAGGCTCAAGAAAACGAGACAGACCTAAGAACACATTGCACTGGGATTTGGAGGAGGCATTAAAAGAATTAAAAGCACTTAGGAAAAACTGGAAAGAAAAGCCCAGGAAAAAGTTGGTTGGAGAATGCTGGTCGGTGGCCTATGCACCACAGCAGGCATCAGGCATAAGTAAGATTTGAACTAAAAATATTTCTAAGGAAAAAGTTAGAAAATTTTCACATGTTCGTATTTCCAGAAATTTTGAGAAATAACAATTTCGAGGTACTTATCACGTATGTAAATAGATTTTTTTATGAGCGAATGTATTTTCTAGTGAAGCGACTCAATAGAATTCCTATTTTGATTCCCTACGGAGATTTACAAGTTCACAAATACCACATCAGGATTAGTCCAATACATACATAATAATTACAGAGTCGGTTTGAGTAGGTAAAATGTTGAAATAAGATAAGTAATGAAGCTATCATTATCAGCAACGCGGACAGTTTCTAACGTTTCGACAGTGGATTAATAGAAATGCTTTGTATGGTTTATATCCATAAATGATTTATTTTACATATCCTTTTTTATGGATTCTATAAGCATTTTATCCATAGTTAGTGCTGTCTTGTGTTATGCAAAAATAAGAAATCTTAATGACTAATTATGTGATTTGAACATGCAGCTGTGATAGATTACCTTTCAAGTATAAAATTAAATTTACTGTTTGGGGAGAACAGTGCTATACCGCTAAAGGGCTTTAATGCGAGTTTAGTGAGTCAAAAAGAAAACGCTTACATCAACAGACATTGCATTGCAACACTGTCAAAGTATTTTGCTTTTTGTTTTGAACTACTTTAATGTTTGTAAGTAGCACAAATATTTATTGTGTCCAAAGAGGAAACTAAATGTTCGAGTGATGTTGTTGCACTACTTTGTTGTTGTTTGAAGCGATTTATGTGTATTCTACATCGTTATTTCAACATTAGCAGTAAAATTCTGACAACATAACTGGACAAAACTTTCTGAATTATGAAAGCATTTTAAACAAATCAAGATATGCATCACTAAGTTGCTTTCCTGTAACGATATTTCTGTAAAAGTAATTTTACCACAAAATATTCACGCAACTAAAATCATATCATTAAATCACCTGTCATTGTCAGGTTTTGTAGTCTCACGAATTTTTTATTCTAATTTCATCATGTTTCATTCTCACCGTTATTAAAGTGTTTTATTGTTTCATATAACAATTCATGCATAAAACAGCATATACAAATTATTCAACAAAAAAAATTAAAAAGAAACTAGTTCGAAGACAAAATCTATTAGACAGAAATTGCACAAGAAACACATACACACTCTTAGATACTTTCCCATTTTATTCAATTACATATGCATAATTGAAACGAGACAGAAAGTTAAGTGGAATTGAATATTCCGTATAAAAATATGTGAAAATAATGTATCCAATAATAGAATGTAACACTTTGTATGTTGTTGATCAACCCATCCTTTTTTATTCAATTATAAGCGTACAGCTGAAATACTGAAATGCTTTGTTTATTAATTCTCTAATTGCTGATATGAGCAAACTCTTTAAAATGAGCGATAGTTTGATGTTGCATTGAAATACTCGTAAACACTCCTTTAAAATGAACATTTTTTTTTACAAATAACTCATATAGTAATTCACTAAAGGTAACAATTTATTAAGGTATTTATATTTAACCTTTAGAGTTTACAAATGTACCATTTTTTATTGTAACGAATGCATTTTAATTAATTTTAAAAAGTCATATTGTTCAATTGATATTTTATACGTCTCTAGGTGATGGTATTTAAATTTACTTAAATTTTTCAAAAAAAACAATTTTTACTCAGTAATGGTTGGCAGGAATGACTTGTTTTAATTGAATCCCATGACATAATGATGGTGATGATGATGATGATGATGATGAGTAGGAGGAGGAATCATACTTTTCATAGTTCATCTATTCAGAAAATGAAGACTTGTTCAGATTTGTATGTAATGAAGCATTACTAGTGTATGGAAACAATGAAATAAATTGAAGAACCACCGTATACCAATGAGATATCATAATGGAAAATCAAACTTATTTCATCAATTCAAACATTTTATTTGACATGCAAATCATTGTTTATTGATGGTTGGATACCGGCTCAGTGCTCCGACGGTTAGGGCGTCCGTGCACATTACCGAAGATACTGGGTTCGAATCCTGTGGGGTGCAGGAGTCGTGGATGCGCACTGCTGAGGAGTCCCATACCAGCAAGAAACGGCAGTCCAGTGCTTCCAGGTTTCTAATGGTGGTCTAACATTGATCGATTCATGGTTTCAAAGATGGTATTTTGAACAATAAAATTAAGAATTAATTTTTATATTTAGATATTTTCTCATGATCTCTATGTCTCTTAATAATGACAGATGATTGATTATTCAAAACGGTGGGATTCACTATCATCAACATTAATCGATTGCATAGAAAACCGCATAAAAGTCACATGCATTAAACATGTTTAATTTCATATGTGATTCATAACAACTGAATATTATATTACTTAAATGTTTCTACAAAAATAAAGTAAAAACTATTATCAACATCATGTTTAACAAAAGTAAACTGTATCGCAGTCAGATAAGCAATAAATAACCTAAAACAATCTATTTGCAATCTGATTTTTCCCAACTAATGAAGATTTGATCTACAAATTTTAAATCGAAAAAAAATTGCTAAAGTTTCATAAGTATGTAAAAATATACGTCAATGTTAATAATACGAAGCACCACATATCGGAGCATCAAATAAACCTGTATTATTGACTAACACATTTCATAGGTACAAAATTGAAAATCCCTATCAATAATCAATCATCAGAGAAAGCATTTGTTTGCTTTTGTATTTAAAGATATGTCAGTTTGTTGAATATGCTATAATGGGACAAAATATGAAGTTGAGCTTTCGAAATTGTTCTGCCTGACTTTATACTTATTTATGCCTGTTACCCGTCATGGAGCATAGGCCGCTGACCGGCAATCTCCAGCTTACTTTGTCCTGGGGTCTTCTTTGCAATTGTTTTCACTTTTAGATCCCTTGGCTACATCCAAGCTATCCACTGTATACTTGTCTGACACCGGTCTTTACTTGAAACGAGTCAAGGAATTGTCCTCGTCGCACGATCTTACAGTATAGTACATCATAAAAATTCAGTATGATGATGGCTAATTTCTCAGGCACACCATTGTGTTGAAGAACTTTCCATACTGTTCTCCTGTCCACTCGGTCAAATGCTTTTTCATAGTCAAGGAAGTTGGTGTATAGTGGTGAGTTCCATTCGACTGATTGTTTCACAATGATCCACAGTGTCCCGATTTGGTCAGCACACAATCTGTCCTTCCGGAATCTGGCCTGTTAACCTTGAAGTTGGGCGTCTACGGAGTCCTTCATTTGGTTTAACAACACTATTAAAGACTTTTCCTTTGTAGTTCTCTCACTTGTTGAAATCTTTCTTTGGTATTCTGGTGAGTCATCCTTCTTTCCGGTCTGTTGGCACTTGTTCTTCCTTCCAAATCTTGCTAAAGAAAGGGTGTAGCATCTTTGTATTACTTCTATGTTTTGTTTCAGAACCTCAGCCGAGTCTGTTTGACCTTATTGTTTATATCTTGTTGTATAACTATTAACTGCTCAAATTACTGTATTTTATATTAGCCTTTTAAGTTGCTGCTAATTTATTACACTTCTCACTTGTGGCTTAGCATATATTTAATATAAGTTCCTAATTAAAGTGATGTGCAGCCATTAGTTAACTAAATATTATCGTATGAATGATTGATAAATTTGTCTTGTATTATCAGATATTTTGTACCTGATGTGTTGTATTCTTTTCTGGTTATCGGAGAATGGACATGGGAGCATTGCATACTGGACTAGTAGTAGTTACATATTTATCTAGGTTATTTATCTAATATCATAGTTTTATTAGTTGGTAGAAGGTGGTTAGTATAAAATAGAGCAAATTAAACAATCCTTGAATCGGAGCAATACAACTGTTCTCCTGTATTAAGATCTAATCACGCGGGTCTCAAAACAGTTAAAGAAATCTTTTTTCTGTAACATCGGAATATCAGCAAGTATAAAAACGTAGTTAGAGAGCTTTCAAAAACACTCATTAAAGTTAGCAAACAAAAACGCATCACTGTGGTTGACATATAGTTATAAATTCATGTAGGACTTATAGAGTTCTATAAGTAACTATGCTTTGAGTCCTTAAAATGCTATTTTGGATAATTTTCAAATCAAGATAGATCATCTTATCCAGAATTTGATTTGATTTCTAACAGCCTAAAACAAAAAATCCCCCTTTGTTCAGTAAAACTTTTTTATCATTCATAATGAATGGAAGGAGAAGTTAACTAATTGTCGTTACAACAGTATCATTTAAGAACCGAGTTAGAGCTGAACGACAACTATGAAATGCTGAAATAATTTCAGTCAATATTTTCGTAATTAAAAACTTTGATCCTGAACATAAATAGTGGATCTGAAAAATTCTGAACATTAAACTGACTCTTTAATAAAAGTATCCGTTGAGATCTAAAATTTCTAGGTTATTTCTAAACTTGTATAGACAATACGTGTATGTGGTGTTAATATGCTCTGTACTACAATTAAATAATTTGAAGGGTAGACTATAGTCGATATTAAACCCTGAAACGAAGTTTCACACCAAGTGGGGCTTTTCAACAAGGCTTATCAAGAGAAAAGGGACTGGCAATCTCTGCTGGATTCGGATCTTACAACATGTGAAGTTAGCACTGAGCTTTCAAGAACGTGACTGAATTCCTGTGGGACTAAAATATTCCCAATTACATTATCCCTGCATTGTGTTCAGTAACTAGACAAATATGATATATTATATGGCGCTCGGTGAGTAACCAATTTTAAATTTTTATACTTAATTCTATAGAGTCAATTCATATTCTGAGTTACTTTTTAACAGAATAGCTTTCACCGTTTGTTTTCATATCCTCTATATGATTTGTAATATTTTCTTTCTTTCTCACTATTATACTTAGAGAAACATATTTCATGTGTTTAGAACTGCTGAACAGAAAAAATATAATAAGACAGTCAATCACTTCACGATTATCAATTATTTATAATAAGTCATGTTTATCAAATTAATTGAATAGCATGATTAACTTTACATAAGGATATGCATACATTGAGAGTTTAAGGTCAAATAATTGTTGTTACGTATGAAATAAAAAACAACAACACAAAAGTAGTTTAACATTGATAAAGATTTCTGTGATGAATTTTCACTGTAGCTTGTTTGGTGTTCCTTTCGGTACACACACACACATATATATATATATACATCTGTAACAAATGTAAAAATCAAGTGCAGTCAATGAGTAATTTAAAGATTAAATTTATTGATAATTAGTAGTTATACCATTTGACCGACTTATTTTCAATTTATTTCTCTTATTTTGTTTAAATCTTTCACATTTCATCCTCTTGTTTTGTTTCTTTTTTACCTACCTCGATCTCCTAAGTGCAGATTACACATAGTGATAAGTGAACAAATCAAGTTTTTCATTGAATGCTACTGTTTTCTGTTGAAGTGAGTTATGCAGATGTAAAAAAAAGTTATTTATATTCATTGTTGCTGAAATGAATTTGACATGTAACTGTCAAAATTATCCACACAGAAGGTAGCTTAAAAGATAGAAAATAAAAACAATGTACGCTTAGTAAGTCAAATGTTTGTGTACAGATGCATACAGACTTTTGTATATGTAAGTAACGTGCAAAAGTGTATCAATGAGTTTATCTTATTTACTAATACAGATAACATCATAATGTTACATCATATAAATGAAGTACAGCGCGAAAATATTCCCAATGAATCTGCATAATACATGCACAAACACACATGTGTGTTGTTGAAATAACACTAAAGATGACAGTTACATTGACCTCGTAGAAACTTTGTGATTATACTATGATTCTTCTGGAAAATTAAGGACGTTTATGTATATTTCCACATTCCATGTAACTTGCACATTGAATAACGATTGTTTGATTAGTAACTTTAAAAGCAACAGAAGAAACTTATTCAATCTATGAAACCTCCAAGTAGTCGAAACTAAACATTATGACTTTCGTTATTTCCAGTCCTTAAGGGATTCCTGAGGAGATCGTAAGTGAGATTTACTCTAGAACTTCGCAGTAAGACAAAATAGGGTCCCTGTAATTCATGGATTCTAATGGTATCAAGAATGAGATCAATCTTTACAAAAACTTTCACTAATACTCAGTCAGTTAGCTGTACTGTCGAACTTCGTACGTACTCACATCAGTTTAAGTTGCCATGCCATATCAGCACAGACAGATGAAAAATTTCAGTACAAATCCCATAGTAATTAAGGTTGTAGCAGTATTATCTGTAATGTGAAGGATCAAGGATTCAAAATCTGTTTCAAGAAGTATAATCCAGTAAAATTAAAGCAAAACGAAAAGCTATGATAAATTCAGAGACTTAGAATTTGAGAGAGAACAAGTAATGGATGCATTTTTACCATTGGAAAAGATTTGGAGCCACGACATTTAAAGTCTCTAACCATCGGTCAAGATTTTTTCGAGGACCCCAATCAGGTGGTACACGCCATCTAACATGTCTCAGTTAAGTTGTCAATAACTGCATGGATTTGTGCCATGTTTTGATTTAGCTGACCGCAGATTTCTTCCAGCCTACCCCCACACCAGACAACATCACACGTCTAGGCAGCTGGTAGTCGTGGATTCGTCACACATCTCCCAACCAAGTCAACTGATGATGATTCACTACTTCGTCTACTGATTTGCCATCCTAACTAGCACCTTTTTCCTAAGAACAGCATGTTTACTCGGTGGTCCCAGGATATACAAGCGATGCTTCGAAGACGCTTACGATTGAATACTAGTAACTTGAGAATAGTCTTTATTGTTAGTATATATATATATATATATATATATATATATATATATATATATTTCTGCCACTAAAGTTTAACATAACTTCAGTATTTTGCTTAACGGTCTAGTTTGAGTTTATTCAACTTCTTAGCATGACTGGACAATGACTTAACTTACTGTCGATTTGTAAACCTCATTTATATTCGAAAAATTTTGTTATTCGATTTATTCCTCAGTGAAGCTTGGACCAAATTGTCGCGGTAAACGTTAAAGTTATTTTTAATTTCAGTTGCTAGGAGATTATTAAAAACAAATCTAAATATCCTTTTAAGGTTGTTTAGCATTCAAAAGACAGCAGTTTTTCATTTGCTGAAAATCTATAACTAAAATCTAACAACAAAATCAAACTGTTAATTCAAAACTGTTTGACTGAAATCAATGACCATGAAGCTTAGTCAGTAGAATGAGGCCTTATCTATTGAATCAAAATTGTATAAGTAAAGGATAAGGGGATTTCGTCCAGTTTAAAACTGATATTTTCTTTAATATTAGGTCTGTTTAAAACAAAACAAGCCGACAGTTCTCTATACAAATAGAGATCAATTATTTACAAGTATATTTTTAATGGATATGTGTTTTGTTGCCTTCGGCTTAGAAGTAGTTTGTCAAGACGAAATTTAATGTTTTAGTGAGATAAAGTAACATCGTAAAATTGGATTGCATTCAATTTTATTCTCATGTTTTATGATTATGATTATTACTATTATTGAATGGATTTAGATAATTAAATTATATACATCAGTGATGTTTATTACCCGTGGGTTGTCATGGTGACGTTAAGCTTGATCATGAGTACACATTCGAATCACCAACTGTGAATCAGCGAAAATTAAACAAGAAATATGCCTTAAGCTATATATATATGTATATAACATCATATTAGCGTTTTGTATGGAGCTATATAAAATGCTTATTCTCCATGATAAATTTCATTGTAGTAATCATAAAATGACCTGGCCCTAAAAAGTACACTATGTCTAGACAAAGTCTTAATGTAAAAAGAAAAACAGAAAATAACTACATTAGGTTATTGTCACTTGTAGTGTATGTTCTGTCCCTTAAGATTAGAACACAATAGAAATATAACATTACAATGAATATAAATTCATTATCATGACTTAAACATTTCAATTATTCAAATTCCAAACATCCAACCACATTAATGAGATTCAAGAAACGTTACTAGAATAATTGCTATTACTATAGTGAATGAAGATATCAAGACTAGTTGGAATACTAGTATAGTTAGAGAAGATACAATTTTCCTAAAACAAAATATGTACACCTAGTCTTCAAACTTCTGTTTGCAAAACAAGTAGATTTTTTATTAATTTTCTTTCACATAATTCCTGGTGTTCCAAACACATCGATCGAGCCATGTATTACGATTCAGCACTTTTCTTTCTCGTGGGAACTTCTCGGGCAACACTCCGCTGCATACTGCTTTGAAATTGCGTTGCGAGTAATACTACTACTACTACTACTGCTACTATACAATTTCGATCATTTCATACAATTCTGATCTGGATAAAAAGTGTTGATTCACTGATCAATTATAACATGCTATACATAAATCATAATCGATAATCACACGATTTATGTGAAGGTGTTATTACCTTATCCCATAATTATAACTTTAAGTATTAACTTGGCAAAGCATTTAAAAAATTGGTCAATTATTGATAAAGTTATTAATATTTGATGAGAAATTATAAATCATAAAAATACCATTTATCATTTTATATACATGCGAACATGAACGTAGACAATTATGTTAAATGTGTTATTAAGATAAAATCAAATAACATTATTAACATGCATTTAAAGTGTTCACTGATTTTGTAATAGAAATATAAACTAAAATAAAATTTAAAACTAGATAAAAATTTATGATATGAATTGTATTTTATCACCTATCTAATTCTATGTACAATTTGTAAATTACAAAGTTTTCTGATTTCGTAAGTTATATAGTTGTACTGTGTAGTTTGTATCAGATATTATCACCTTCCTAATGTTTGATTATTCAATTATTTAGAGTAAGACAGGAATCAGAACTGCATAAATTTCAGTTGTCCAGAAAGTTGAAAAATGTTTAGGTTTTGGGGCAGAGTTTCGGAGGTCTGTGTTTTTACACATTTGAAATCATCAATCAATCATTTTTAGACCACCATTATAAACCTGGAAGCACTGGACGGCCGTTTCGTTCTGGTATGGGACTCATCAGCAGTGCGCATCCACGACTCCTGCTCCTCGCAGGATTGGAACCTGGGACCTTCGGTCTTGTGCGCGAACGCCTAACCATCGGACCACTGGGCCGGCATCCAACGGTGTTAATGTCTAACTCTGATTGATCTAGGGATTTTGCGCGACCTCACCCATTTGTCTTTGGTAGTTACTGCCTACACCCGATTGCTGATTTCAAATGTTTAAGTTGTTTGACTGAAATGAACATGTAAACAGAAAGTTTGGCTACAAAAGTAAAATCAGAGGTTCCTAATATCTTCTACACACATGTAACTGATTTATGGGCCTTTGTTTGGTAAAGCAGTTATCGGGTAAAAAAAACACCATTTACCGTCACCAAAATGATGCTTCGAACTGATATACTGTAATCGACAATACTAAAAGCAATCTAATAAATGAATTTCAAGTAGCTGATTTATAAGCGTCTAAAAATAATCATTAAAATAATTTTTAGAAACATTTAGCAAATTCAATTTTGGAAGATATTGTCAAATAATAGAAACCGAATTTATTTAATTGAACAATAGAATTTTTCGGTGTTAAGCTAGCTATTCGGGTCATAGATTAGCAAAGTAAGGTTTTGTACACAGTAACACAACGAAACAAATATAGAACATCGAAAGTCGATGAGAGAAGATGGTAATATACAATATTAGCTCAAGGTGAATAGATTAAAATGATAAGCATTTGAACATATCAAACCAATTTTTTAAAAGAAGATGAGGAGTGACTGCACTTTCATCACCGAAATTCACCTCGATAGTTGTTATTATAACATGGACTCTAACCAAGAAGTTTGCATTTTTCAGCACAGCTCAGACCAACAGTCAATTTCTGCATCCTCCGCTTAACATATTATCTTACCAGTCACCATAACGTATGAAGGTGAGGAGTGATTCTAAAAGTGTAATAGATGTATAAACCACTACAATTAATAATAGTTTACACCTTCATCAACTAGTTTCATATTCCTAACTAATATCGTAAACTTACCGCGGAGCTATTTATTTTGTGGTTACATCATATGTAAGGGATGACTCAAAGACACAATCATCTTCCATAAAAGCATGTTTCATAACCACATAGTAATATAGAGCGAAATGGTGTACGATTGATTCATATCTTGATAGGCAGACGGATGTATTGGAGTCTTCATTGTTTGACTCACGTTGACAAGGGCCGAACGCGCTTTCTATAGTCAAAATGAGAGTCTGTCAACCATTGCCTTACTAGTGTTGACGAAACCTTCAAAATAAGTAAATCAGCAAGCACAGAATACAAAGCTGTTCTCCACGGTAAGAATAACTAATTACTGAACTCAGTCCTGAAACAGTTTTCTGCTTTTAAAGAGTAAGAAATGTTTTCCAGATATTTTTTTCACTTAAGGTGCTTAACATTTATCTTACATATTTTTATCTGTTGCCATGCTTTTGTGTTAGTAAACTCACTATATCAACCACAGTCATTCCATAACTAATTATTCAGTCCGTCAAACCCATATTCATTGTGATGTTTTTGGTTTTGAAATACTCAGTGGAGTCTGCTGTGGTATAACGACACCTAACTGTAGTTGTCTGCATAAAAAGCTGTTTTATCATTCAAACTGCCCGATTCATAAATGTGATTATTTACAAATTACTCTTGATCAATCAACATGTAGTTAGGATTCACAACACTTTTTAAAAATTATTAAAAATCTACGAGAGCAACTCTATAATCTAATGAAAACTTGCAGACCATAAACGACTATAGTAATAACTAATTTCTTCGAATTATATGAGATTCGGAAGTTGATTCATGGATCAAGTAACCGAAAATTTACACTATCGAATGTTCAGTATTTGAATAATAGTGTGATGTTTTCTGAGAAAAGTGAACAGTTACAAGTCATTATCAATTGAGCGAACACATTATAAGATGAGATATATATTGTCTAAGTTAACCGAGTTCTTGAACCCTTGTGTGTCAGTCGAATACCTACCACACTCCATTCAAAATAAGCCTCAAGTTTTTATGATTAGATTTCATATATAGCGTTAATCAAGACTAAAGGTAAATAGGTCCTCGATAATAACATAGCTGAATGATAGCACGGACACGCTAATGCATTACATTTGAGAAATATAGATCACTCAATCTCTACCTAATAAGTAAAAAGTATCGTGTTTAATATGTGCACATTTATTTGGTCCAATCCATTATGAGGTTGAGGGAAGAAATTTTTGAAGTGTCTCAATAGGACAAAATAACTCAGTCATTATATTTTGTAATTCACCAGCAGTTAGACACTACTAGTTTTTTAACTAAATGTGGCTTCAGCTTGAACGTTGCTTTGATTACTTATTTGTATTACTTATATATATATATTATCACTAACCCTCGTATAAACACTATATTTCACTAGGCTAAATGCATATATTTGTACTTCTCAAATGACTTTGATTAAACTTTTAATCTGACATGAATTTAATGATAATTAAATATTCTAGTAAATTTGAAAATCACATTAATTAAGGCAGTTATTATTTATTTCGCGCTGCATATCTCGTATTTAATATTACAGATTTAAGTAATTCATTATGATAAATTACCTATTATGCATTTCGAAATAAAATTTACTTAATGTAAACATTAATTATTTGTAAGACATTTATTTTAGTGACGTTGTCAAATTAATTTATAAACATTGAAACATTGAGTGTTATTTGTATAAAACAATTTTGCTGAATACTATTCAATCCAAGGTTGCATATGCAATACATGTAGACACATACAATGACAGACATATTAATTCATAAATCAAATGATATCGATTGTTTGTATTAAATAATATGTTGATAAATAATGTGTTATGCCTCATGAACTCATAATTCCTTTATGCTTCATTAATTCATGTTAAAAGCAACCTTCTTCAAACTTATTCAATCGAAATTATTGCAACATAGTAAGGAATGGTATAAATGTAGCAAGAAAATCATCGAAAGCTTCAAAGTGTTGAAAAGCTGCTTCTTCCTAATGTAGGGAATATCAGCAGTGATCACTCGGTACTTCGTCAGGTATAAAACCAAATGAGGTGTAAATGGGGAACATTGTGTTCTATTTTAAACATTGAAAAGTACGGAACTTAACATTTAGTTTGAATGTTTGTGGTCCGATTGTCACACTCTGATTTTAACTTGTTGCCTAGTTAAATTGATTTCATCTTATGTTGAGTCAGGATAATTTTGACTGAATAAACTGGAAGAGGATTATTTCAAGCATGAATGAATAAAATGTGAATGAATTATGTCGACTAATGAGAAGTATGCACCTTCAGTCACATTACTGATTATTCCTGATGAAAACTAATTACGGGGCTTTTATGAATACTAATAGATAAATATACTACTCTTAAACCGATTAACTCAGTCAGCTACAATCTAAACCGAATTTCGGGAAACGAAAATTTTCAAATATGCGAAATGCTTTACAGTTTTTTTTAATTTTGCTTATTCGTGATAAAATTTACTTTCCAAATAATCTATAATTGTTTACTCTAAAGCACAATACGCTACACAAACTTAGTTTCAAAGAATTTCAAATATTTATGGAAATAACATCACCGACAACAAAAGTCTTTGATAAAGACCTTATATTACAAAGTGAAGAATTAATAATTATTATTTTCAGATATATCACTAGTTGTAAACGATCCGTTTCGAAAAATTGCGATAGGAAAGTATGAATGTTTGCTCCAGCCACATAGAAATAACCGAATGTGAATAGGAAACTTAGACTGGCCAAATATAAGGGTAAATTAAAATTTGGATTAAGAATCTGATGCTTTTGACAATTGGTCAACTTACACAAATTTAAAATTTACCATTCATTTCATTTAACTGTCGTCATGAAAGTGTTCTTCTAGTCATATTTCAAACTGACCATTAAATAATTTTTAAAGCAAACAATTGCATTGTTTGACTGGAATGTTATTAATTCTATTATATTCTATTCAGGCTCATATATATATATATGTCTATATATATATACATATATTTATATATATACATATATATATATATATATATGTTTTCAAAATTATTGAACGACTAAGACTAACTTATGGCTAACTGTCAATTATTCAATAATATATATATATATATATATATATATATATATATATGTACATTTGGATGCAACTAGCAAAGTAATTGATTTATACCATCTGTGGGATTATTATATTAGAGTTTTATCATGTCAAAATGGCGGCAACGGAAACGGTGAATCTGACAAGTGCGTCAGGATTGTTATCGGCGGTGTCGCGCTTGTTCCCGTCATGCAATACACACTAATGACAGATGGAAAATGGACATGCATGAATGCCTGAACATATATATATATATATATTCTTAAAAGCTACCTTCTCCCATCCAACCTTCCTTGTCATTGGAAAGAGAGAATGGATGAAGGATTAAACGAAGATATTATTGTGTATTTGTCAACAACTGATTAATTTGTACGTACGTGTGTAACTGTATGTATGTAGACAGTATGTGTGTATTCGCTAATATTGACTGTAAATCATGAATAGCCTATTATTTTTGTATTAATTAGTTCTTAGGTTGTCATGATCAATACTTTTTATCTATCTCTTAACTTCTTTTTTTCTTTCTCTCTCATATTTTATACATTTTTAGATAGATATAAAAAACAGAATATGCACCAGTTCCAATGATAAAACTTATAAATATCTATTTCTTTCATACACTGAATATTTTTGTCATAATCAAATAGAAGCAGAGAATATATATATATATATATTAATTCCATATCAATGATTAATACAGTCGGCCAAAGAAAATATTAAGTTGACAATTATTCTTTTTTTTTCAATGCCTACTTTCAACTTTATTATTATCATTATTGCTATAATAATAATACTAATATTATTAATAGTAATTATTATTATTATTACTATTGTCAT
Source organism: Schistosoma turkestanicum (assembly GCA_944470395.2). Lineage (NCBI taxonomy): Eukaryota > Metazoa > Platyhelminthes > Trematoda > Strigeidida > Schistosomatidae > Schistosoma > Schistosoma turkestanicum. Next base: position 51,117,662 of record OX103971.1, read on the forward strand.
TACTATTAATGAACATTTTAATTTTAGTACAATAACTATTGAATTAATTTTTCTAAATTATTATTATTTTTTTTGATCATCTACAAATTTGTTTTGGATTAGTTAGTTAAAACAGATAAGTAAATATGTGTATGCGTTTGTGTTTAAGTATAGAATACACATGAATATAAAAATAAATTAGACAAATGAAATCAGTCGATTTTACAAACTTGATTTGTGTTACAAAAAAAACAATTTAAAATTAATTTCTGAATAGGATAACATTGAATATTGAAGAAAAAAACTATTTTTTTAAAAATTCATTGTCTTATATAGATGAATGTAGTTTTAAGTAGATGTTTACGTCAGAAACATTATGATGTTATTCGGAATCATTCGATAATGACCCCTATAGATAAAAATCTTTCAATTAAAAAAAATAATTCTACTTTTATCAATAATACTTTGTAAAAGGAAAAATAAATTACAATTATGATTTGATCATTTCAATGTGTATTTATAAGTAAGGCATAATCTCATGCAATTCACTCTGCTTTTCTCTCTCTCTCTCTTCTCTTATCTTTTTCTCGATAAATAACTATAGATAACAGTGACAGTTTAAAAAAAACAATTTTAACTTTTATTTTGTATGTATTCAAGTTTTAGTTAATTTCAATAGGACTAGTCGTTCTTCGTTAGTCAGTTAAAAGTGAGGTTTTTTTCGGTATCAACTTGAGATTTGTACCGAATGTCTAAAGTTCATAATAGACATATATATATATATATATATATATATATATATATATATATATATAAACCAAAGGTCTAATAAAAAAAATACTTTGGCTGTTTAAAAGTTTCAGATGATGAAAATCTATTGAGTTAATTAACATTGAAGAAAAATCAACTAAACATTATTGATTGATAATAATTCCACCATCATTTAGTTGATTTTATTATTGAGAGGGAATCAAGGCGAAGATACTTAATTGAATGAAGACATGTAACGTATAATTTAATGATAAAATATGTAGAAATGCTGTAAATTTATTTTTATTTACAATCCTTTGTAATTATCTACCTAGCTGATATTCGTGAATGTGGTTAATGATAACATTGGTAAAAACTTCCGGTCAACTAAAAACATTCAATATATCATGATGGTTAGTTAAGTATTCTTCAAGTTGATTTTAGATTCTTGAAATATTCTAGTAGTAGTTTGACAATTTTCATGATATTTTTGTTTTTTTAAGGTAAATTTCGAGATAACATTTTTTCTTTCATATAATTCAGCGATTCAAAATCCATCTGCCTAATTTTGTTCTTAACGTTTATAGAAATACAAAATTAGCAGAGTATGCTTATCCAACATATGTATTTTATCGATCGTACCAAACAATTTTGTTGTAAACAGTATCATGAAATATAACATCAATTAATTAGTACACAGGAAAATGTTAGGACAAATTCGATGATATTTCGTGGAATTCTATTTATTTAGAGAGTATGAAGAGATGATTAAAGTATACACATAGTGAATTGTATAACTTTTAACCAACAGATTCCTGGTTTGAGGTCAGATCCATGCAAGGTAAATACAGTCCTCTGCTTGATACCTGTAAACCCGCCAAAAAAAACGATGTGAATAAAAAGTCAATTATATTGACCAGTACTTGATATGTGTATCAAGTAACTATATTTATTTCAGAAAGTGAGATGGTAAACTTATTATAAAAAACAAACTGTGATGAAAGTGGATTTTTTTCGTCCCCAATGAAATTAGAATAGCATTCTTTTTGAGTCGAATTGTGATCATTCAATTTACAAGGTTAATTGCTGTTTTGCATTATGGGGTTGTGAAGATTTGTAGGTTACATATTTTTGAAACCATGAATCGATCAATGTTAGACCACCATTAGCACCTGGAAGTACAACTCCGTGAATTGATCACGTTAGACATTAACACCGTTAGATACCGGTTCAGTGGTCCGATGGTTAGGCGTTCGCGCACAATACCGATGGTCCTGGGTTCGAATCATGCGGGGTTCACGAGTCGTGGATGCGCACTGCTGATGAGTCCCATACCAAAACGAAACGGCCGTCCAGTGCTTCCAGGTTCTAATGGTGGTCTAACATTTATCAATTCATGGTTTAAAAATTTCTGTTTTGATAAATTATTATGCTTTCCAAATTTATTTCGATAAATCCTCTGCAGGCTTATCAACTGATAATCCATGAGATAAACGAACTTCGTTATCGTTTCGACGTTTATTTCACTATAACTTGTTATTAGGTGTGAAGCGATAGAAGGATACATCGTTGTAATTTGAAATGCTTTATTGGTGTACATCTAAGGCACCTAACAAGATCAAATATAAAATATTTAAATCTTGTGAAAACTACAATCTCATCCAGACTAATTTAATTAAAACATTGTCAATTTCAGACAATTTGTGTTATCTTGCTGTTCTTATCTGATATCACTTGTAATCAACAGCCTCATAAAATCTTCTGATTCCACAAACTGTTCACTAAATGTTCGAAAATTTCAATCCACATCAATCAAATTAATTATAAAGTATTTCATTATAACTTATCATCCTTCAACGAAGTTTTACATTATTTAAAAATACTTTTTCTTAATCAAACCAACATAAACCTTGTGAATCGGTAACACCTGTAACTCTTCATTTCTTTGTGATTCATTGATTTTAATGCTTATTATCGTCATCATCACAATTCACTTCGTAAAGTGTTTGATAAAATCACATTTGAATGACCATTCGGTTCGCACACTTCTTTTTAAAGTATGTATTCTATGAAAAAAAATTCGCGCCTTTTGATAGTTTATTTTCTTCATAGTTATTTAATTGTAGAATTCGAAGAAGACAGTGAAAAGTTTAATTTCTTTTTAATTAATTAAATATTATTGAAGTCAAATAATTGTCTGATAACTTTTATCAGTAAGTAACAAATCAACTATGTCAGAACTACCAAATACACAAAACCTTGTAAACATTTCATGATAAAATATATTCTTATGATATTCATCAATAAACTCATCCTTTTATTAATTGTTTTACTTACTAGTATAGGAAATACACTTAGCATTATTTTTAAAAATTGCATACATCTTAAAAGCGTTGGATTACTGATAGAATCTTTTTTTTTGAAATGACGGCATAAGTGCAATGGTTTGAGATGAAAGAAACAAACTGATTGTATTTCATTTGGTTCTCATAACCTACTCATAACTTGTGTTATTTAATGATTATTTCAATCAATATTCCTAAGTTCTGTCTAACATCTAATATTTATCAATCCTAAAAACACTATTTAAAATTATGATATTCCTGAAGAGTATAAACAGACTATGAAAACATAACCAGTTAAGCTATTTGAGACCACCTATCGACCTAAATTAGATAACAAGTGAAAACCTAGGTATACTGGACAACTGTTTAATAATAGTATGGGAATCCTCAATAGCGGGTATTTATTACTACACAGGGAATCGAATTCAGGATCTTTGGTTTCATTTAAAATACCTTAACCTATGAATCTTAGATTCAGGATCCAGTGGAATAGGAACTTCAAAAATTAAGCGTTCTCATGCGGTACTGAAGGTAATAAATACAGTCCTTGGCATCTGGGCCACGGATGTGAACTGTTACTGAGCTCCAAACCGGGCAAAAGGTTTGGTCTAGTCACATCAGGTGTCCAATGGCTGCTTTACGTGAATCGCTTCATGATCTTAAATGAAATTTAATAATTTTCCAAATCCTCTTGCTGAAAATAAATTCGTGTTATTGTTCCTGTTTTCCATTGAATGGATAAAACTCTATCTAAAAAGTGATTTTATTTCTAGGATCTATCAAATAAATATTTCACTTAATTTGCCCTAATTTAAAATCCTCTAGACATGTATTTCAATAAAACTGTGCTGTTTAGAATGGATTTTACTAACGAGTGAAGTAATGCAAAAAACTAAAACATCTACACATGTTCGGTGGTGAATGCTAATTTTGAAAAGACCTATATTTCAGCTGTTTGGTTTACGACATTGTGTACACAACTCTCCCTATATATGCCTAATTTTCTTATGACCTCAGATTTTCGCCCTCACAACAGGTGCTTCATGAAAGTTCAAAGCATAAAAATGACAAACAAGGTTACATCTGTAAGAAATAAACAAAACTGCTTCAAACTAAGTAATACTAATGGGAATAATAATCATAACAGTTTCATTGTTGCCTACCATTCAATGTGTGTACTTTTGATTATAGAGAGAATTCTAATTCTGTTTATCTGATTACTTGTCTATTCAAACAAAAACAAACTCAGCAAGTCATAGAAAGAGAGAATCTATAAGAGAAATAGTTATAAGTAAACAAATAACCAAGCTCTTTCATGTTCCATCCAATTTTTTTTTATAAATTCATGATGAAAACTAATTTCAAACTGTGCAAATCTCGTCATAGAAACATTAAAGTGCATTCTTCATCAAATTAGACGCATGAACTATTTGGACTGGATATTTGTATGATTTCGATAGAATATAGTCCACCAGTATTATTTATGATCAATGAATGAATGTATATTGTTAAAATAGACTATATATGAACTATGATAGAGTATACAATGGCTTTATTGACTTCAGTCTAGTTACAAGATTTCAAGTGATATGATATAACCATATAACTACTATCATCATATTAAGTCGATAAGTAGTCATTAGCAATTTTTAAAATGTCAAAAATGAATATTTTATTTGAATAATAACTGTCAGTCAGTTAGCCATAACACATCTGACCTACATATATATATATATATATATATATAAATCGGTTCAAATTATCACAATATGTCAGCACACAGAGAGTTAAAAGAAATTATCACGATAAATGAGTAGTAACACTATCATTTCACATGTGAATAAAATCTATTTGATTTGTAGGATGTAATTAGGTATAAAATTGTTAGTAGTAAAAGGAAATTTTTTCTTCATACACAAACAATTTTGTTATTATTTCAACTGTCTGAGATCCTTCAAGGAGATGATATTGCCTGACAAAACATTGGAATAATTTACAACACGATCACTGGAATTACTTCAAATGTAATTTTTACATCTAGTGCAGAATTCAAAAAAAGTATTTTAAATATTTCGAAATTTTTTAATTTTCATATATGTTATGGCTGGTTATCTCCTGGATAAAACAACTTTAAACAATTACAGATCTATAAATAAAATAAACTTCTGTGCCGGTTTTCTTTCATGGAAACACATAAAAAGACATACTATTGACAGGGTTGAACTTTTGTTCTTTTCAACTATTTTAACAAACTTGTTGATAGTACCCTAACTATCCTTAAATCATGATTCACTAATAAAAATGAAATGATAAGATGTATTCTTGGATTGGTAATGTCAGTTATGTATGCATGTAAGTTTATAAGTAAACTGCGAGTATCATGTACACTTTTAAACTATCTATAATGCTGACGTGTAAAATAAATCTAAAATTTACTGACATAGTTATCACATGATGTGAATATTGAAAATAAAGCATGGAAATTTCCCTGAATTTGATTCTAAAAGCATGGAGTAGGATTGAAGCTCAAGTGAATACTTTTATTTTCACTGTGTTTACTAAGCTAGGTGGCTAAATTGAAGAGAATTTTTGTCATTCTGTACAAAATCTCCAGTGTCTATTTCATGTAGAAGTTAGCTTTTCAGCTGTTACACGGGTTACAGTGTTTTGTTGAAAAAACCTCGTTCATTATGATCTGTCTCTGTAGACTTCGTTGTCTTCATTTGTCCGCGTATTCGTATTGACCACCTCTGTAGGCTAAAATTTGGCTTTTTAATTTATTGCCTTCTTCCGTAAGGGTTTATAGTTTGGACTTATGCCATGGAGCTTATAGAGTGATCTAGATTCCTGGTCTAATTTATGCTCATGTTTGTTTAAATAAAAAAATATCAGTGATAGTACACTTTATCGCCTCACTGCTAATCTCTGTTCTTTTTATGCATAAACGAAGTGGGCCTCCACTTTGTCTAATGTAATATTTCTCACACTTAGTGCAAATTAATCTGGAGATAATGTTGGATTTACTTATAATGGCTGTTATATGCTTAAACCTACATAGGATGGAATGAACTGATTTTCGCAGATTATGAGCAATATGGATTATAAAATCTTCAGAGACATTTCTCTCATGTTTCAGGAGTATCCGTTTCTTAGTTTCCTGAATTGGTTTTTTTTGATAGTCTCATAATTAGAAAGCCACTTTTTGTTGAGTATGTCAGGTTAGCCATACCTTCATCCAGATTGTTATCTCAAATTCAGTTGATCATTATGATCATCAGTCAGTAGGACAAATATCAGTACAGATGATAAGATAACTGAAATAATATTGATCGATTTTTTAATGTGATTTGTCGGTTGTCTTTGCTGTATTTTCCTTATTTAATCACATCAGATCATAATTACGAGGGAATTTGTATAAAACAAATCTACTGGTTGATTACTATCAGATAAATGTTTTATGCTTGTGTACACAATGTGATAGATATCATTTACTGGTTGTTTACTCGAGATAAGGCAAAAAACATAAACAGATAATAAACATTTAAAAAATTCATCTATCTTTTACGCAATACTCTCTTAATAAACCATATTTCACTTCATTCTAGTAGATTTGATTGATTTTCAAGTAAATAGAAAAAAAACGTAAAATAATAGTTTACTAATCATCTAAGATTGCTGACTTGCGAGCTTTTAGATTAGCAATTTTAAAATTAAATTCTATAAAGCTGTCCTAAGTTGTCCTGATAACTATCCATTGGAGTACAGCTTATCATATCCTCAGTCAAATGATAATAAAAATAATGAGAAATCTCATAGATCAAAAACTAGTTTGAGTTGAAAACACTGTTCACTGATATCTCTGAATGTCTTACTCGAAAAAAGTTGATTTGTTGTCTTCTTACAAATTTACCCTTAACTTTTAAATGTATCTTTCAAATGTTTTGAAGCTTTGTCCGCTCCTATCAGGCATTAGTTATAATCTTGAAAGTATGTGTATCACATTTCACATAATATAAGTGAAGAAATCTCAAGCATTATAGCATAGTTAGAGTAAACGCTCAAGATATTCGACAAAAAGTGAATGAACGTAAAGAGTAATAAGTATGAAAATAGCATCATGACTAAAAATTTAGATGGAGAATTCAAACACTGCTAGGATCTTTTTCAAGTCATATTATACCATAGGTCTAAAAACATACATTACAACTATTTTGTGTACAATAGTTATAAAATCGACATGTTCAAATGAATTTATTGTCATTGCAAAAAATCATTTTCTATCAATAAGCCAGCCAGTTAGCGACGGAAATACTGATCAGTGAAAAGACTACATTGTTCAGTGTTTGTCAAAAATTTGCCGGAACATCATTCTAGAAAATATTTATCAACAATGTTAATATTTCTTTTTACAAAAATCGAAAGTCTAGTTAGACATTTTATTTTACCTGGTATAGGAAGAAACGTAAAGGGAGTAATGATAATATATCTCATTGTCGATTGTTATAATACTGAATTGCTTCGGAGGGTTATGTCTGATGGCTGTTGCATACATCATAAGCCAATAAATAGCGACTATAACTCTTAGTTCCTAGCCTAGTTGATACATACTTTCAACTATACTATCTTAGAAGGATGTTATACCATGAATGGAAAAACTTGGTGATTAACATTCAGTCGTGATTGAAATCTTAACAATATGATATCGTTGGTGAGTTTACATTCTAATCCTAATATTTGTGTATATTTTGTGATTTAGAGTTACTCAGTTTAAATTTGTTCATGTTTCTAATAAAAACTTTCTTCAAAAATGGAAATCGGATTATTAGTGCAGAGAAAGTAAATTCGTTTTGTCAGAAACTTCTTTTTGATTTTACATCAGTATAAATCTCATTTTCTAGTTGTCATCATACAAAGTGTATCTTGTTTAAACATACATTGTTCACTGTTATTGTCAAATATCCAGTCCTGAATGTGATTTTTTCCAACTCTAATCTGTATATCTAGAGCTCAAATGGCATTCTGATAATTAAGTGACCTTATTTGGTAAACTGAGGAAAACACAGTGCTGTTTCATATTGACCTATTGATTCTTCAGTAGTATATATTCACATTAACGTACTAGATAGAGCACGGAATCTTCAAACTTGCAACTACTGATATTAATTTAGTGATCTTAAAGACGAAATGGCTACTTGTACTGAGCTGACTTTGTAGATAATTCATACAACCAAATCGTTACTTTCATCAAAAAGACCATATACATAGATAACAAGAAAGAAATGAATAACGACAAAGGTAAAGAAGAAACGCGATGAATAATTACTGAAAAACAAGTTTTGATTTAGTCTAACTGATATAACTACCTACTCTTATCTGGTGAAATCTATACTCTAATTGAGTGCAAAAGTTGAGCTGTCGAAAAGACTGAACCACAGTCCAGAATATTCACTTGAAAGTACTTTTAAATATGTAGGCTCGTTCGTGTGATACAAGTGTCATCAGGATCAAACAAACTAGGTACCACACCCCGTACATGATACTCTCACAATAACGAGTACATAAGTATAATGTAATTAGTCAATTATTTAGACAATTCAACTTTCGTAGTTTGTTCAGTGTTTATTATTGAATAGATTGTATAGTTTTGAAAAAAATCAGCCTGCAAATCTGTTTATCCTTAAACATACATTTTAAAATTAATCGAATCACTCACTGCCCATGCACATTGCATACTTTCAGATTATCCATATAATGCATGCATGTACTGCAACTTTTACTTTGACACACACTACTTTCCAGATTAGGAATATGTTAAACTAAATTCTATTTTTTCATCTTAACAGCGAATTATAATAACAATAAACGGTGAATAATCAACATAGGAATAAAAAAACAACTAATTTCAATGTTTGATTTTTATTCTTTTTCTTTTTTTGTTGTTGTTGTTTTGTTCTAATCGAAATTAAAGTGGCCTAATTCATCATCATTTCCTCTGTACTTTTCCCTCTCCCCTTATCTATCTTGTCATTAGTATATACATATAGATATGCATTTATTATTTTTGACATGACATTTATCAAATAGTTCTATGTAAAGAAAAGAATTGGAAGAAATATATATGAGAGTTTTATTTTTTTTGTATTTACCTGTGTTCAAGTCACCTTTAAATTCGCTGCAATTAGGTCTACTTTTATTGATTACTACAAAATGTCATAAGCTAGGAAATATATATATATATATATATATATATATATATATATATTTATAAGTGCAAAATTCACTTGGTTATTTTCGAATAGAATGATTATGAAATAACTATTATATATTTTATAAGGATACAGACCATGTGAAATAGATGATTTATATGAGATATGCATATGATATATAAACTTTTTCGTTAAATAATATTTTTGTCACATAAAACTCTATGGGATCACGTCGTCTTAAAACATCTTGTGCAGTAAAGAATAAAATAGTAAAATATTGAAATTTATCAGTTAAAACAAGTAATTTCAACTGATATAAGTGATAATGATTATTTGGTATTTTTGAGTATTTCACCATTTTTCAAGCTTTTAAAATATAATTTTGTTTTAATATTGACGCTGGTAATTTTTACTCAACCAGTTTACAATTTAAGAAAGTTGAATTAGGCATGTGACTATAGCTAGTCATTTATTTGTAAAAGTCAAGTATTTATGGAAAGAAGTTCTCTACCATTTAAATAGTTTGTAAAGAGAAATTATAAATTTACAAAGTTTGAGTTAACTTGCATTTTATGTTAAGAGCTGGAATTTCTCAACCGGTTTTGACATATATGTATCATGAGTGGACTTCCTTTATAGTATAATTTGACCGTAAGCATTTAGCAAAGCCCCAAAAGTCTTGGTGTAAACATCAACATACAAGGGCTGGCACAGTCAGCTGATGAGTCTTAAATGTAAAGAAATTTGCTTCGTACATTTTGATCATGGCTACTACCTGGTTTCAAGAAGTACTTGGGATTATAAATACCTGACTTCTAGTGCATAATCTATTTAGGTAATATTGTAATCTTTAGAATTTAAAACTGATGTACTTTAGAAATCCTATTTTTTTTTGAAAAATAAACTAATCTCTATTGAATTATAATTGTTTTTATGTGTTTAGAGTTAATCGAATTTCACCAGATAAAGGGTTCCACTCAAATACCGTCGTTGTCATTTTAAGTAATCTGAATTCTTAATTCTTGTAGATTTGCTAGACATTTTCAATTAATTTAGAAATTCACGAACAATCTCGGTGTTCTGCTCCTTTTTAACTTTGATTATTAATCGTTTTATCAATAACTCATCTATATCTTCTTAAATTAATATTTTATGAATAAATGACAATCCCATTTTCTTATTGTATCATAAATTAACTGGTTAGTAGCTTTATTAACTCATAACTGATTATTGTGGAATTAAAGATTAATTTCGATGAGCAACTTAGCAGTTATGTCACCTCTGTAACTCAAGTATATTTCTTTCAAACAGCTGTAACTTTTTCTTCGTATTAGTTGCTTGAATCTTCAAATTGATTGTTAGGACTGAAACTGATCAGTCTCACTTAGCATATGTGCATCCTGTGTGGATTGGCTATATCGATGCAATCCGCATAGGATGCACATTTGCTGAATGACAATGATCCATTGCAATCCTAACTATCAATGGGAAGATTTAAACTACCAATACAAATGAATTAAACTTCACCCCATTGCATAAGCAAGTGGTTGTCTGGACTCAGTAGCTAAGTGAATAACGCATTGATTGTTTGAAACCTATGGTATTAAGTTTTACGTTCGAGTGTGAACAATGGCATTGAGGCCCAGGTAGAGACAAGTGACGAACCCAAAATCAAGCAAAGACTGTTCAACACTTTTTATCATTATTTTTCTGGACGAAATGATTTTATCATATCGAATTTTTCACTTTGTTCACATTTCTTGGTGGAATATTCGAACAAAGCAGTTTACGAATCTAATTATTATACCTTTACAATTTTGAATGTTGCTGCTACTTTATAATAATTTGATATCTATTTACAAGTTGGTATACTTTCTTTAACTAATTCACAATATACATAATAATTATTATATTATTGTAGATTATCAGAAAAAATGTAAGTAAAATGTGCTTTGAGCAAAATTATACTGATGGTGTCAAAACTGGTTTGAGTTAGATTCATGCCACATTTTCAATATTCACGTTTGGCAATTGGAGTCAATAGATATGACTCCCTATGCGTAGGTTTCGTGCCGGTCAGTATTCGTCAACCAGAAGCATGTGTAATCTATAAAGAAAGTGACATTCATCGTAAGATTCGAACACAAGCAATTTAGTGTCGTATTGACAGGCGTGTTTATTGAACATATTGTACTGAAACCAACCTTCTAAAGAAATGAGACACTTTATACCGATTGGTACGGGAACCAGTCATTCATAATCAACGTGCAATCTGGTGCATATGTGCATCATTCCTTCAAAATATCAATAGAGAGAAAGCTAATAAAGCAAAAGTAAATTAGGGGAAGCAATGAGAATATCTCTGTTAACATAGACAAAACGATTCGAGAATGAGTTTAAAGGAAATAAGGTATAAGATTATTTCAGAGCTCAAGTCTAGAGAAATACAAAAAGTGAATATATCTGAATCATTGTGATTGATTTTGAGCCCTACCATGTGTGTTCAGTCAGCTAGTCTGCACTTAGCAATACAAAATTTTCTAGTATGGGCTGACTTCACATTTCACTTTGTTCGTGCTAAACTTTCCTTACCCTTTTTCTAAACCAACAAACACCGAATAATCATTGAGTAGTAATAACAGTTTTCATGATTCATTATGCACAGAAGATTTTTGCGCCTACTTTATTTTGTTATTCCAAAAAAATTAAGTAATTCATTGGTTTTTTTTTCTAGTTATTCGTTGAGGATAATTGATGCGTAAATTTATTAATCAGTGGCTTTACATAATTCTTCAATTGAACAAAAACTAGATTGAAACTCTCGTCGGCAGAAATAATTATTATTCAAACATAGGCAACATCACATCCATAACCAATGTATACACACTTACAATGACAGTCTGAAAATCATCCATCTCATCAAAATGTTTTAATTAATTAACTAGCGATCTACTTTAATCAATGAGTTTGCAATAATTTTTGATTTGTCACCTTAGCGAATAAAAAAGTGAAATGGAAAAGTTAATCAAGAAAATTTTCAAAAAATGAAGAAAACGAAAAACAAAACACCAAAACAAAATGAAACTTCGAAGTTAGTTTAAACAAAGAGGAAAAAAATTTGAGATGATGCGAGATGAAAGCAAATACAAAGTTGTGTTCTGAAGATCTTGTATTTATGTATATTGTATATGTATGCACATGATTTTCTGAGTTGAGAAAGTTTCAAGTTAAGCTTTTTTCTCCTATATCGAATAACAACACTTAAAGTGATCTTCAAAGTTGGTAAAAGAAAATTTTAAACAGCCTTTATTTGGTTAGATATGAAATGAAATTAATCTATTTACTATTATTCATTCGATTTTTTATTCCACAATTTTCAAAAATAAACTAAATCAATTTAATCCCAGTAGTACACTTAATTTGCACGTTTTTTTAATTAGGAAATTAAGTTTGTATTGCTAAAGTTCATTAAGCTTTAGACTGTGGAGTTATTTTTTGAACGAAGTTGAAAAAAAGTACCAGTCGAATTCGTCTGAAGTATTGTAAAACAAAATGATATTTTACTAATTAAACAGATTGAAATTAAAAATAATTTAAATTACTATACTGACAATTTTTTTATTAAATGGCTATTCCAGTATGCTGTTACTTAATTTATAGAAGTAATTTTACATAAATGCTCTTTGGGATTGAATAAATACTAACAACAGCTAAATAATTCATATTTAATCATTGAGTACAAATAAATGATCAATCAGTTGATGTTTAGTTTTGTAGAATCAAAACTTTTTTCGTTATTCTCTTTTACAAATGCTGTTTTTTCATAACAGCACTGAGAGAATTCTCTGGACTTTATTGATCATAGAATACAAGATGTTAATGAAGCTTAATAGAACAAAGTTCATAGCATTCAATCTATGCTCATTCGTAATTCGCAACAAATTTATTATAGATTATTTGATAGGTAATTGTAAGGTGTTCTAGCTTATTGATTTATTTCATAGTTAATTAAAATAAGTCAATATTACGTAAAAATTGCTTCAGTATTCCACATAGCTGATATCATTCGATAGTACAATTGAAACCAACGATAAATTTGAAACAATTAAGAAACTTATGCTTCATAGAAAGTTGCACGTGCCTCAACCAAACTAATTGATTATGCAGAAACTTGTAGATAGTTAGAAAAATTCGTAATCATCACTTTACACTTTTACATGCTTTGAATATGATCAATAACTCAAATATTACTTGATTTTTCACTTCTATTATCAGTGATAAATATTTAATGTTTGTTCAACAATATATGACTGTAAAATCAATATTTTTTTTCAAGCAATTTTATTTGCACAAACTAATAGACAGTTAATCTTGATGTTTATCAAAATAATCAGAAAAAAAGAATCAATCCTTGATTAATCACATTGGACAACAATTAAATCAGTTAGTGAATAGACAAACAGCAGCAATAACAATAGTGAATGACAATAAACCAATAATTTTTGGTAGATGATAAAAAAACTAACTCAACCCTCATCACAGACCCATATATATATATAACGATCGAGAGACATATACGCCTTTAAGTTAATATTAGTGATCAATAACAGGCGAAATTGATTTGTTGACATTGTTTACTCCATTTTCTCTAAATTCAATGAGTCATGCTTGCTACTCTCTAGAGTAAACAAGCAAACAAACAAAAATAAAAATTATTCACATAGGTAAACACGAACATTGTGTCCCAATACACAACCAGCCATCATTAACATATCAACGTTGTTGTAATTTTAACCTCTGCAAATAAATTGAAATGAATTAAGGTCATTCGAAGCGTTTATAGTTCACACTAAATATGTCGACAATGACAACAATGTAAACTATTATAGACAGATGATAGAACAAAAGATGTTCAGGCGACAAATTGAACAAAACAATTTCGAAAATACGGAAAATTCCCTAAATGAGAACAATGCATCTAATCGAACAATGTTATTTTCGATTAGATCTTCATTAGATTTTACTCTAATGCACAGTAATATTTATATGCCTAAGTTAAAAAAAAAACGTTTAAAACTAATCAAGGCAAATTGTGAGTCAGTTCTAATAATAATGCCTATAAATATTTATGTATATTAGAGTAAAGCTTGATAAGAATCTAAATGAAAACAATAATGTTCACGTATACGGTTATTTAAAAAGGCTTGCACATCTACCAGGTATATGAATATATGCAGATAAAATGGTTTCCTTAGATATACAAGAATTCTACAATTATTGTACTGCTCTTTCATTCCCCATTTTTAAGTAACTGAATTGTGGATAAAGAACAGTAAAATAATTCATTTAATGAGTAAATTCTCGAATTATTACTGAAATGAAGTGATTAGACTGTACCATACTTTTATTGCTCTAGACAGAGCACAAAAGTAGTTGTACTCTTTAAACAGAAATATGGATCGCTTTGAAAGAGTTTTATTCAAGTCAATTAATTTATAGTTTTAAATAGCTACGTTTTATTTATTTAGAAAGTTAAATTATTTTTCCATCTATTAACATATCAGTCATGCTTCACATAATGAATTGATCAACTTTTAGTTATATGAAATCGACTACTTAATTTTAACTTATTATTACGGTGTTTTTGCGTCGATAAACAGGAAACTCACAACACTGTCAATAAATTTCTGCAAGAAAACGTATTCACAATATTCAAGGGCTTAGATGTGGTAATATCTGCTTACAAAAAGGGTTATCTCATTCTCATTCTGTTGTTGAACAATGAACGCTCCACAACCAAAATATCCAGCTCAGAGAGCGAAACACAGCCACAAACGATAAGGCAAATATGGATCCCGAAATCAAAGGATTTTCATGAATGACCCAATAGAAGAAAGGAATCCGATCATTTAGTGTAAAAATCAATATTTCAAATTAGCCTATGTAGATGTAGCTTGACCTGAATTCTGAATATCATCCCTTAATTTTTTAAGCGAATTTGATTTGATATGATTTTTCAACATTTGATGAAAGTTTCATTGCTTTGATTTACCGGGATTATTAAATTCATAAATATTAATTATATATAAGATTAGCATTGTACAGTTATTCTATTTTATTTAATACCACCAAGCAAAATGTTGACATTCAGAAATCATTTTGGTAAACTGTAACTGTTCTCTAAAAAACTTCAGTTAATACTATTTACAAAGTATTGTTTAATAATGCCATTTTTAGTGTCATAAAAACTTGTCAGTGTTGGTAAAATGAAATTTTAGATTATCAGTTAAAATTTATTTTATAAAATCTATTCTTTGAATCAATTTCATTTGTTAGACAAAAGAAATATTTGCTTAGTGCTTACCTAGGCAGTAGTTATGAGTATTTAGTTATTAGAAAAAAAACGGACATGATTAAAGGAGAGATGTAGCTTACAACTGAATAAATTCTGGCCCTTGTTTTTTATTAGTACGAAGTTTAGTCAATCATAAGTAGTGAAGGAAGTGGGACGAATACACACTCCCGAATTGTCAAATTATATCAGTGAAGTATGATATAAATAACTGAAAAAAATACTATAGTAGTAGAAGTGATAGTGTTATCATAAACAGAGAGAGAGAGAGTAATAGACAAACTTCATAATAATGGAATGAGGATTTCATTCCCCAATTTACAGTTATTTATGTTTTATCCATAAATCAATAACCTAATTTGGTATGCACCATTTTCTGATACATTGAATAATCACAATTATTAACAGTTATATCATATAAGGGATTTGTGAAAATCAGGAAGAAGCATCGGAAGCTGATAGGACATATATTCTGGAAAGCACCCAATTGTGTCGTAAGACAAGCCCTCACTTGGAACCCCCATGGTCAGGGGAAAAGAGGAAGGCCAAGAAACACATTATGCCGAGAAATAGAGAAAGACATGACAAGAATGAACAAAAATTGGATAGAACTGGAAAGGGAAGCCCAGGACAGATTAGGTTGGCGAATGCTGGTCGGTGGCCTATGCTCCACTGAGGGTAACTGACGTAAATAAGCAAGCAAGTAAGTATTTGTGGAAATTATAGAATCTTTCGCCGTATTTTTGGAAACCTGGGAGCACTAGACGACCGTCATGTCCTGGTATAGGACTCCTCAACAGTGCGCATCTACGACACAGTGCTCTCATGAAGTGATCAATTAATCCCTCAAACTTTCCAATGATGGTTTATGATCTAAACTATGATGAACTGTGTATTATTAAATAAGGTTTAAACCGTAAATTTACTTCCCATCGGTAATGCTAATAAACCTGTCGAATAAGTATTATAAATTTTAATTAGTTGAATATCAATAATTACATATTAATTGAAAGCTGATGATAAATCTCATTGTTGTTTGAATTATCAATATTTTACCATGATTTACATCATAGTTCTAAAAACAAAACATACTTTATAAAGAGCGATCTTATTACATTAAATACATAAGTGAGGAAATAGAGATTATAGTTGAGTATATCACAAGAAGAAAAGACGAGTAATCATCATTTACTGGAAAAAATAGTTCACTCAAAGTAAAAATTAAAAGACTCTCCTTTCCTATTAATTAATACAAATACATTTTTAAATTATAAAGATCAGCAACATAAAGTTAGCTTTAGCTGCTATCATTTGTTATCCCGAAAAATCGATAACAAGACGATGTGTCTAGTAATATGGGTTTTATGAACCACGAACATTTATTAGAAGATTATTCTGCAGAAGTTTTAAATAAGTAAAAAAAGTAATTACTGGGTAAACCATTTATTCGCAATCTACTAAAGACCATAATTTTTAGTCTGATTATTAATTAATATCATTATAACTGAATTACTGAATTCAATAATCCACACTTATGTTTACAGTGAGATATCAAATAGCTATCGGTTCTTGCTTTAAATTGTTAAGTTATAGCTATAAACAAATCACGAAATGTGAGCAAGACATCATAACCACACTGTTTGATATAAGTTCATTGATATTATGATAATAGTTTCAATTATTCTCATTTTGTAACTTAAGAATTTTTTGGTCGTTTTGAGACTGCTTTAGTGATACAGTACACACCCAGATAAGGCGTCCGACAGATATGTAAAACTCTACTTCTGGCTGATTTTTCAGGTAATTTATTCAATTTACAGATTTACTTGTTTCGATATTCATGGTTCACAAGCTATAAAACATGCAATATTTGAAAAGTTTTACATAAAAATTGACATGTTTACAACTTGTTAAGGTCACAGCAAAACAAACGTTTACACCCACAAACGTCCTTAGGTGTATGTACACAGAGAACCAATACGGAGGTCAATACCTGAAGTTATTTGAATAATTCAAAATGAGACTTTAAACTTTTTCAACTTAATGACAAATGTGAATACGTTGTTTTTCCAATAAATGAGCGAACGTATTAAAATATATAATCTGAATATAAATGGCTTGGTTCTAGGTGATTGAATTAGGATTAAATTTGAGCAAACTGTAGTTTGATCAAATCGCGATCAGTTTATCATAAGATTAATAATATTTAACATGAATCTTCTATAAATGTCAATTTTATTCATCAGTAGTACTTAAAAAATTTTAATCCAGAGCGATTCGAGTGACCTATGTACCTTTGCTAATCATGAAGTAAGGATTAAGAAAATGATAAAAGTTGACAAAATGTCTAAAGTGTATTACGAACACACTGGAGGTTTTAGCCCATTTTTAGTCAATTTCTGAAATAACCATATTCTATGGACGTAATGTTATTATCGAATAGTTAACAGAAGTAGACATATATTACAGAATAATATTTTAAACAAAATAGTAAGTTTCGTGTTTGAATATTTGAATGAAGAAGTTTACTCTCTTCGTATTATAGATGAATATCGATAATTCTGAACTCATTAGCACAGCAAGATAAATTATCAAAGCGAATCTGAGAGTAGATGTGGTAACTGCATCTATAAAAGTGGAAAACATTTCGTCTAGAAGAGAAAAAAAGGCTTAAGTATATTTTTAGGACTCATTTTATTAGCGAAGACAAAAAGTAAATGAACCTGAGCCATTATGAACTATTTCACGTCAATAGGTATCATTACCAAGGTCTTACTTTATAATTTCAAATAAATTAGTCATTGGATGGATTGTAAGTAATAATCAAGTATTTCTCCAGTATTGCAGTGAGTAGAAAAATTAACATTTTTCTGACATTTCGTGATTCACTGTAAAAATGAATTAATAAGAATGAATAAATAAGTAGTTCATAAAGATTAGTTGCAATAATCCTTCACTTTCCAGATAATCTTCATTAATTACGATGAATTAGTTCAACTTTCAGTAATTCCATGGACTAATCCCAGGCTTTGGTTAAGGCTCCCTTAGTTAATAATTAAGAAAAACATATAATTCTTAATACTCATAATAACTGTGATAATTTGTTAATCATTTAAATCAGGAATCGGTCAATTAGAAACCTGAAAGCACAGGATGGCCGTTTCGCACTAGTATGGGACTCATCAAGATAATGGATCAGTTGAAGCTAGACAATAACACAGTCGGTTACAGGCTCGGTGGTCTGGAGGTTAAACGTTCACGTGCAAGACCGGTCTTGAGGGTCATAGATGCTCTCTGCTGATGAGTTCCATGCTACAACAAAACGGCCGTCTAGTGATTCCAGGTTTCTAGTGATGGTTTATTAATGACAGAGTGATGAGTTGAATGAAACTCAACAATCTCCACAGCCATATAGTGATTATTCGTTAATCAGTTAAAGAGTGATTTTAAACAAATAACTTTTGTACTTTTCTATTCATATATTTCATAATATTTGTTTTAATATAGTTAATTATTACATAATTAAGAAATTCAACCTATTAAGTCGTATTATTAATCAGACAGTAAATTAAACAAGCTTAAACGTTTACAATCAACTGTCAAATTACTGTTATTTATAAATTTTATAAATAATATTTGACGTTTACTTACAGTATTTAACTAATACAAAATTAATGATAATGTTGCATGTTAATTAAATGATACAGTTTATTCACGTGTTTTGTCAATTAAAAAAAAATAAAATGAAATGAAATGTTAAATATCTTTTTTTTAATTTAAACTATGATTTACAGGATAAAATGTGATTACTTATTCATAAAATGAATCGACAATGATAACATTACATAATGGATTATTATATATTATTGAGAAAGTCATAAATGATCAAACTTTGTATTTGCGTTAAATGATAAAAGATGAACTTTCGTACTTTATGCATTTTTTATATGCAGTAATGTAACATTTCAACCAGAGATTTATCGCTATTTATGAAACCATAATTAATAAACTACTTCGTAAATGATGACTTTCTAAGTGCTAAATTTAAATTTTTAACTGTCAACTGTCTAACCATCCACTATTGATGATCGTTAATTACTAGTTGTGCAATTTGAAATCATTACTGTATCGAAATAACAAATGTATGAACATTTCTCAAATGAGTATTAATTGATTGATTTATGTTTTGGTTGGTGAATTTCGAAGTTCACCAAATCAAATATTATTATGAACAAAAAGTTCACAGATTACATTCTCACAGGTTATACAAGCCTTACATGTTTGTAAAATCAAAACTGGTGTTCGCTGGCAGTACAAATAAGATCATGTAAGACACTGTGGTGCGCGCTACTTATAAGTAGTATATGACGCGAGTAAAAACGTAATGTCTGGCATCAGAAGATGGGGGAAGATCAAGAAAGGAAGAGCGGGAACACAATGGGATTTGTATGAAACGCATGAACGGTGAAATGTCAGACAATAGATTGATGTTTGCAACAGGAACAGATATGATCGATTGATATTTTGCAAATTAACGATTTACGATATGGTTTTCCTATTTTACCAATTGACTCTGTAATTTGACATGAATACAATTTGGTTGCCCTCACCTGTGTTCTCCTTCACTACAACACTATATTACGTAGAGAATCGAATTTGACTGGTATCTGAATTAAACAGTACTTTGTCCTTAGTAAAACGAACAACATAATATTTTCACTTGAAAATTATTATTATTGAATTGTGAAATCATTTCACTGATATGTGGATTGTTTATTTTTCCTTCAGTATGACAGTAGTCTGAAATTTTATCCCACAATTCAATGTATCATTTAACATGTTCAAGATATAATTATTGCTTTTAATCACTTTCTTCAATAAGCGCACTGAATATTTGAAGGTGACTTTCGATAGAAATTTATATTAGCTGAAAATTCATCAAAAGTCGTATGTTTTCCACTGAATTTTTCAATCTCTTAGTACCTTACATACATAATTTCATAAAAGATGCAATGAAGAACCATTGTGTTTTGCAGCCAATGTTCCCTTTCATACTTCTGAGCTTCTTTCTAATTCTTTACATTGCCAACTTCAATCAATTTACAGTATATCACAACTGTTATCCAGTGTTATCAGTAGTGATTTTCTTATCGTCAATGTCTGATTGTCTTAGAGGAAGAAGTAAATTCTATCATATTGTTTGAAAGTAATATTTGCCTAAAAGTTGTTGTATAATCAACCAATAATAGGATGATTATCTGAATATCATGGTTGTTTCTTCCATTTTCTAGAACTAATATTCAGCAAGAAAATATCAATCTATCCGAGGTCATACATCTAACTTTATACAAAATCATATTCTGTTCCTGTTACCTTTCATGAAAATATCTTGTTTTAATTTTGTAGTTCAGTCTTTTTAGTAATGTCGTATGAATCTTCTGTTTCAACAAACAAATCATGAACTTAATATACTCTACGAGCACTTTTGTTATTAATTCTGAAATTAATTATGTTTTAATTATGAGGCGATTCAAATGTTACAATGCTAAAAAATAATCTTCAATGTCTAGTCTACAAAAAAACAGTATAATCATTAATGAAACTCAGCTGAACGCTTGATTTTTTTGTGTGAAAAGAAGTGAACAATAAAATTTTATGTTTGAATCTGTATTTACACAAATTTTAGAAAATTAATTTGAATAACAGTTTTATTCAACAAATAATTAAAAGAATTTGAATTTTATTTTTGATGAGTTAACAGTCAAAATCAAGTACATCCAAGTAAATGACATCATATTGCATATTGTTCATGTATAAAATCATGTTTCATTGTAATAACCCTACAATTTCGTACGTTTTCTGCAAATAGTGATTTAATTATATTTATTATTAATGGAATACTATTAAACTGATTTTCAGACGAAGATGCTTTCAGAAATATGTCGACTAATTACTGCATTATTTAAAAGAACATGATAATTTGGAGGAGTTTTACCAACATAATTTCTGTGATATGATACATAATATGCTATGATTGGAGGAGTATTTCAACAATATCACAAAGATAGTAAACAGTAAATTTAAGTAAATATAACACAACTCAATTGTAGTTCACGAAGATGTATGTTACGATCCCAGCAGAAAACACAACGTTTCATGAACTGTGTGCTCTGATTATTGATTACAATTAATTTATGAAACTGAAACTGACAAATATTTTAGGTGAATATCTGATTTATTGTTAGGAAATCTTTTATAATGTATTCAAAACAATTTAAGAAGAATCATGAACTCTATTCATAACACATTTATTCATTAACCAGTTGTTTGGTTTTACACTGTCTACTCATTGGTTTTATTAATTGTAAGACGGATAAGAAAATAAATTTTCTAAAAAAAAAATAATTAAGCCACCTTACAAAGATAATACATCATGAATACAAACAAGACTGCTAACAAATTATCTT
The DNA here is from genome assembly GCA_944470395.2 of Schistosoma turkestanicum. Classification (NCBI taxonomy): domain Eukaryota; kingdom Metazoa; phylum Platyhelminthes; class Trematoda; order Strigeidida; family Schistosomatidae; genus Schistosoma; species Schistosoma turkestanicum. The sequence continues at coordinate 51,139,761 of OX103971.1, forward strand.
GCTTTTATTTACTCAACACTCAGCATGTAAATGATTATGTTGTGAGTGTAATAAACATCAATGTATCGCTACAACACGTATATATTGTCATAATTTATTATACATTTAACTGAATGTAAATAATGAAACATAGAATAAAATAAATTAAGTTTTATTTACATACTAGTATGTAAAAAGATAAAATAGTTTATTATATAACACACTGAAAATGAAATTGTATTCTCCAAACTGAAATGAAATCTTTTAAAAAAATTAATAGCATAACTGTATGCATTCACTTTTGAAATGATAGAAATGACTAGTAACTAAGAAAAATAAACTGAATATGAACTTACCGACGATGATACAGAATATTTTGAACAAGAGAAATAATAATGACTGCATTATCCTTGATTCAATTTTAGTCCATTTAGCATCAATTTTTATAGGTGCATAAATTATGTCGCCTTACATAAATGGTAAAAATAAAGATAATAATAATAATAATAATAATGATTAATATTATTATATGCACATGTGTATCATAAAATGCAAATAGTTTATTTCAAGTCATGTAAACTGTGTTGCTGAAATAGCTATATTATCAATGCTAAAATTTTTTGACAAAATATCTTAACATATTATTGTCTATGTATACGTGCTGAAAAAGAATGTGCTATATTCTGTTATTTCGTTTGTTCATGTATACATAAATTATATATTTAGTTAACATAAATATATAGGGATGATATATGTGTTTGACAAGTTTGGTTGGTGGTTAGCCAGACAGACAGGTATTATAATAAATGTATGTGACCTTGTGATCAGAAGCGTATACGCTCGAAACTTCACTGGTACTATCATTAGTTAGATTTTTGTGTAAAAAGATATTTAATCTCAGAGAAAAATGAAAATTGTTAGGTTAGGGTTATGGCCTTCTTTTTCTAACAAAGGGATTAAAGACAGACAGGTTTATGAAAATCTCAAAATTTGTTTTTCCGAAATTAATATTTATCACTATGACTCAAAATGTGATGTTTAAATGACATTAAATTATAAACCAATCAAATTATGTTTAGGGTCAGATGTTGTAGGCTTGGCCTTAAGAATAACATATTTGTCTAGACTATTTGAACTTATCCTTATGGTGTCAGTGACCTGAAAAAAGAGACGAAATTAAAATTCACAAGGGAAAAATGTTCGGGATTGTCTTCACATATTTTATTGCCATCGACGCGATTTAAATGCCTTGTCCAAACCTACACTTTAATCGATACCAGGAAACTTTCCATAAACAGCTATTGTTTTTCACTTCAACCAATAAAATATGAACAGATTCTAAACAGTTTTGTAAAAGCGGTTATTCTTACACTAAACATAACCTCTCCCATACATTTGTCTCATATAACACTTCCGTTTACTATCATTGAAAAGGATTGTGTTTTTGTTGGTCCTTGCCAGTTGTCTTAGTCAACAAATCCAGATCATATAAAAAACACAACCCAACCATCTTGATATATCTAAATTTTCTTTCACTTAAGAAATATGCAACACATGGAATCGTATGCTTTCGTCTGAATATCTCTATACGACTGGAAACCACAATTGTAAACAAAAACACTTACTAAATTGTTAAAAATATTGCTTCTTAAATCGAAAAATGCTATTCATTTTTAGGTTAATTTCAACGAGAGCAAATAGTGGAGCGAATGTTTATTTTAAATGGCTTGATTTCCATTGGTTTATATTATGATCTAAACAGTCCCTAACTGATAAGTTACATAATGAAAAGATAGACTTTTACAGGTAGAATAAAAAAGATATTAAAAATAGAAACTAAATGAATTCTGCAATAAACTATACTAGTTTTTCTTTGTTCTACTAAGATCTAGATATTATTTTTAATGTGAACAAATAAATTTTAGTGACATATAAGGTGTAGAATGAGTTATTGAATTAACTGGAATAGGATCACCCTACAGTACAAATAGCTTTAAATTGAAAGTACAAACCAAGTAATGGATTACAGATGTCATATTTGAGTTGGCATTTGCCAAAAATCATATCGGGGGCTAACTGTTTAGGTAATGAAGTGTCGAACAACAGCAATTGTTCACTGGTTAAATGAACTCTTTCATTTCAATTCAGCAGCAATTGAAATTGTAAACATCCATTAAGCTTTTTGCTTAATCAGACTAAAATCATGAAAATAAGTATTCGTTAGATGAATTATTTTCAGTTTAAGTGAATAACTATCATAAAGAAAAAATCTTTTTTAATATTTTGTTTCTTTTTTCTAGCCCCTAATGTGACACGAATATTTTAAATATCTATAATAAGTGTGATCTATATTAAATAAAATTAAAATAATCAAAAAATAAAGATTTTCATTTCAAAAATTTATTTCATCCGTGATTGTTTTGTCATTGTTTTAAACTATTTATTACATTCAGGTGACATAACTTATCTATGTTACGTGAAATTATTAACTATTTGTTCATTTTTAAGTGATATAGTTTTATTTTTAATTAATTTTTTTTCACGTTTTATTTATCATGAGTTAAATGAATTATTCATTCTTATGAATAAGCTCCATGTTCAATGTATCAATATTTTGAAACAATACGGTAATTTATCCATTAGGTTAGATAACCTAATAATAGTCATTTTGAATTGTTCAAGGAATGTAGTTCATTTAATATACTCATATATGATAATTAACTATTGATGTTAGTATATTTTTCCCTCATGATAACGAATGATCGGTGGCTTAATTACAAACTAATTCAGATTTCTTAATTGCTTATACATTAAAAGCAACGAGTATTAACGTAATTAAAAATTCACTTACCTATAAATTAGATAATTATGAAACATTTACCTTATGAATAGATATAATTCTACTCACAATCAATCCGAATTGATATACACGTGTTTTATTGATTTTATTGATAAGAAAGAAATTGAAAAATGAGGTAGGTAAATTTATTATCACAAAGGACACTGAGTGCACAAAAAGGCTGACCTGTTCTATTAAGTTTTCGATATTTTTGAACAGGGTTTAAGTTTTGTATGACAATTAAATTCAGAACATACAAATTTCTTTGAGAAGGAGTTGCCATTGAAAAGAGTAAATAGTGTATAGCAGTTTTCAATGAAGAGAACGAATATGTTAAACAAATGGTCACTGTGCATATCAACACCCAATAGTAGTTTTAAATTTTAAAAAATTTCATTCAGTCTGTTGATCGAAAAAATGAATTTATTTTGTATAACAATGTAAAATACGTTGCCAGGTCAATGAAAAATGCAATAAATTGTAATTAATTTCTTAGAATAATAGTAATAATGATAACATAACTGGTTGATAAAAGTATGAATGTGTAACACGTGTAATCAGCAGTCACTAAAGGGCGGAGAGGATCTAAAATCACAACACACAAGGTTAGTTTAACACCTCACATCAAGAGAGAACACGAAGTGGTTGCCACAGCACTCTCTTATTTTAAAATTAAATACGCGGGGTTTTTACAGAAATAGGGTGGGTAGTGTGCCAAAGTCTTATGAGTTATCCTGTAAGTTCGGAGCACTCAGGGCTTGTTCTTCAGCTTCCAAAGAGTTTTTGTTTGATCGCCCTGAAAAAGAAATAAAACAGAACGGGTTAGCAACATCATACATTATTATTTTACTCCGTTACAAATGTTTTTTTTTAATAATTTACAAACCGCTAATGATTCGATGATGAATTGTTAATTGTTGTTAATGGCAACTGTTGTGTATATCAGTCACCATGTTAAAGGTCAGAAAGAACAAGCTTTCAGTGTCAGTCAACAGTTTGTTGTTATTTTTCTCAGGAATCATTCTGACTAATTCAAATAGTTGAGTAATAATGATATTATTGACTTCTCAGTTATTATTTCAATATATTTACCAGCAAGTGTGTCGTAAGAGATGATAGCAGTTGACATACAGAGATGCGAACTGTTGTATTCCACTTTATTAGTCTAAAGTTAACATGATAGTTGATAGATATGAGAATTCTCATCATTGTTAGTTGTGTACATTGTTGATGATTGTTATAATGTTGAATTTTTCCTAGTTTTCAATATTACTTATACTTTATTCACTTTGTGGTGAATATAACTTCAAAAAGTTAACTGACTTCCTAAATATACATAATCAACCATTATTTCATCATAATAAAAATAATACTATTCGACTGTTTCCATTGTATAGTTAGTGAATCAAAAGTAAACAAATTGTAAACACCTAAAGTAGGCAAAACTCAAAGAAAAAAGCAATTAAAGAACTTTTTTCACGTAAACATGATAAAAAAGCGAGTAATAAAAGCAGTGTAATAATTTTATTTACAAGTTTTTTTTCAATGAAAAACTATTTAAACACTAGAGATGTAATAAAAAAAGTAGTTTTTATGATTCATTTTGATTTTTTCTTATAATGATTGTTATTGTTCATTAATGAATAATTCCACTTTTACTAACAGAAATAACACAATTGAAATGTTATTCAGTAACTAGGACGATATAGTTTTTTGATTGGAAGGTGGTAAACACCGGTAATTGTGTTTTGAAACGATTTACATTTAAACATGTACCATAGATTCTGAGAATATTTATTTATTAGTGGAACACAAGAATGAAGATATGGTTTACTAATTAGTAAAATGGCAATAGAAAATTTGCGTTCATTTCTGCCAGTAGATTACCTTCAACTATGTAAAAAAGTGGACGATATTCAACTGGATAAGGCAAACTTTAATGATACAATCTAACCAATCAAAGCGATAAAATACTGGTTAGCGTTAAGATCACTGTGTTTTTCAAGGTGACTTAATTGAAAGTTGATATTCACTATCATTCTTTTTAATATATGCAGTCGTACAATTAGAATGTAGTAATCGTTCTATTTGACCAAGTTACTTACAGAAGTATCATGACAATGAGTACATGAAGATGTTAATCTTCATTTTGATAGCACTGAACTAATTGAAAGTAAGAAATCATATGGTTTATTTTTTTACATAAAAATATTTTATAGAAATGTTGTCTAATACAAATAATCTACTCATAAATATACCCCGAATAACTTGTTCTTATGTAACTCCTTTTTAAATGGTTCACTCTTTACAATTACACAGTTCAATGTCTTTCAATTAAATCAAGCATAAATAGTATCAAACATGCTGTTGAATAGGTACTTCATTGATTTTTTAAAGCGACTAACAATACGAAACAACTGATATAGTAAATTTTTATTAGACAGTTATAAACTAAACTGAAGTATACAAAAGTAGTAGATAATAAGAAAAGAGAGTAAAAAACCTCATCATAATTCTTGTTCATATATATCTAAAGGCAAATATACAGATATGTTTCATTCTAGATTTATTTACGTACAAACGGGGGCTGGAAAACAACACAGCATAGAATAGAGTATCATATTTATAAAGTTGCTTCCATGTTAAGTGTCAAGAGAAATACCAACGACAATTCATCCTGATTTCTATGATGAACACGATGTCTCTTATCAACTTGATCGAATATTTATATTTTTTACAGTTAAAGAGGCGTGCTCAAATAACTTTGTGTGGTAAAAAAAACAAATTGAGAGGAGATGCAGCCACGTAAAAGTTTGCATCATACTGTATTGCATGGCATAATGTTTTTTCTATGATCATTTCAAGTCAAGGAATAGTTTTTAAAGTAAGTGTTAGTATCATGGTTTACTCACTATCGTAACAACCGATCGACATTTAATCTAACAATATTATGTTACTCTCCTGAAAAGCTTCAAATCAAAAGTAAACTTGCATTTGATTATCCGTAAATGTGCTTTCGGTTTCTGTTATGTTATTTTAACTAACTTATTATTACTTCATATTCACGATATTAGTATACAAAAAAACTGGCTGGATTACTCCTCCATTATCCAACTACCAGTGGTTAAGCAGTAGAAGCAAAGACCTTTTTTCTTACAAAGAATATTATAACCCGATATTTTGACTTAGTCAATAGATGTTACATTCAATAGTTGTTTATATATTATGAGTTTCGGCTAGGAACTTTATTTTAATGAATTAACGATGAAATTATTGCTTACTTATTGACAAACATAGGTTCTATTTACAAATCAAGGTAGATTTGATATTTTTACTATTTCTCTGATAGCACATACTTCGTGAATATAGTTTGAAATGTAAACCTAGAAATTCATTACTATCTTTAAACCTTTTACTGTATTTTTTAATCGAAAATTAATGATAAAATAACCATTCTCTTAGTTTAATTTACTTCGTTTTATCCAACACTATGTCGTGCTATAATTATACTGTATTAGATAACAGTTCTTTAAACAATGAATCACAAATGAAAATTTATTTATTTGAATTTAATCCATTGGGGTTTCCCCGCGTGGGTTCGAATCCCATCCCCAAATTGTTAAGCTCGTCTCTAGGTATGCTTAAAACTATTACGAGTTCACCTCAGTCGAATAACGAGAACAAAACAATTAACCAGCGTCCAGGTAGACTACTGTGATCCCTTGACCAAATTGTACCTCAAAGAAGTCTTGATATAGCGTAGAAATTGTATTCTAAAAACACCCAGTCAGTGCACAATGAAATCTAAGCACTCAAATTGCGTTTATTTATACTCTATAGAGACTTCCTCGGGACAGTCACAAAAAGAGCACACTAAAATGACACAGTAACCAATCACAGCCAAGGATTTTCCTAGTGAGAAATGTGATCATCTCAAGGTCAGCTGATCAGTCCATGAAATAAATCCGAAATAAAGATATTCATCAAGCGAGTTCTGGGGATCTAACTTCCCCAACAAATTTTTATCAAGTTTGATTTTTACCTAACATTCAATAAATGTAACCGCTTGTAGCATAAGCTAATTGATCTTAAAAATCTATTCAAGTATTGAATGTTCCGTGGCAATAATTAAGTCAGAATGTATACATAAAAGATGGGATTGTGACGATATCGAAGTTATATAAAAATTATATTCGAGAAACAAAATGTAAGGGATAGAATTGTGGAAGTCGATTTTTTCTTTGAGTTTCCAAGCGGGAAAATAAAAAAATAACAGAAAACATTTGGTTGACAATAAATCTTAGTTTTCAAAAAAGAAAATGTGTATTTTAATCAAATGTTTTCGACAAGCTATACGAAATAAAATTAAAGTAGATACTAAAAGAACTGATCTCTGAAAAAATTCCATTAGAAAAAAGTTTGATTATTCTCTTTTCTATAATATTTAAGCCAATTAGGATTGTTATATTTCTAATATATTTAATGTTTTATTCAAAATATATGAATAAATGCACAGATTTTTCAGACTGTTTAGACATTTTAATATGATTAAAATTAACGTCATTTATTGAAGTCATATACGTCGTCACTACTGTATAGGTTATAATGGAACTTCGTATACATCAATTGTGTGTATTTTAGGTACACGATAAAAACAAAATATTAGATATTTTTAATCTGTTACACAGTATGCATTGATTAGACTATTCCAAGCATTATCAAGCAGTTTTAAAGTTTGACATAGCCGCGTTTCACATATCTCACTGTTAATATTCAAAATCTCTCTCTCTCTCTCTCTATATATATATATATACACATATATATATATATATATATATATATATATATATATGTATATATATATAGGATGTCTTCTCTCGAAAATTTATTTTATTTACCGGTTTGACCGATAGACACTGACTAAACTTTTTAAAAAAAGTATGATTATACTCGTCAAAACAAATGTCAGTAATTTTATGTCAATTTCCATATTATTTACTTAGTTAAATATAATAAATACAGTTTACTATGATTGTTACAGTTGTTGTTTTATTTTATTAAAATTCGAACAAATACAACAATATGACATGAAAGTAAAACTGATATTTGACTGTATTATTTGGAGTATATAAAATGTATTCATTTTCATTATTCATGAAAAAAATCTGTCGCACCAACAACGTTTACTACAAAAGGTTCTAGATTAGTTTGCTGGGATGAGAAAATTCGAGTCTTTTTATTTGATGTTCATAAATCAATGATTGATCAATCAGTTATTCATGTTATGTTCTTTAAATAAAATTCATTTAAATATCTAAAAGTTTGGTTACTAACCTAAATTGAATTATGGAAATATGTTGAATATCCAGATCTATTCGAATCAACTAAAAATGTAATTTTATTTATATACATAATACTATGCTTTATTAATAAAAGCATTACATGGAAACTTGTAATAACTTTCAATAATGTTTTTATTAGCAACCGATGAAATGATTATGATGTCACAGCAAATATCATAGATGTAATGGCAATCGTACTGATAGTCACTGAAGGAAACTAAAATTCGTATAATCTAACTGCTTGCCCATCATTGTTCATTATCCAACCTTTGTCTAAGGTGGTTGTTACGCGATGAGAAATAATTTATTCTGATAATCTGTTACTCACTAAATCAGTAACCAAATAAAGGTGTATGCACTAGACAATGAACGATATTTCAAATGTGTAAAGAGTTACGATAAAAACCTATCATATTAATTTAAGTAGATGAATCAGCGTTTGAACTCACAACACAATGTTTGAAAGTCACCTGCCTTCGCTCTGTAATGAAGACATCTGTTTCAATTAGATTACTTCTTTTATTTTAAAGATCCCTGATTTTTAGAATTGTTTTAGAAGACCTTATTTTTTATCAGGACATATTCGAATTGAGATCACTCAAAAGTATATAACCGTTATATAGTAGTTCGTTTTTGTTAATAATATCAAATACAAAAGTTTACTACAAGTTCAGATGTTATTATTATTAGTATGCTTGCCTATATCGATGCTACTCGTTTTTTTTCAAAGGAAAGACCAAGAGAAAAGTATTACAGAAACTATTCTGTTATCATTCTGAGTTATCGCGTGATTACAACTTACTTACCTCATAAATGCTGAGTAGTTCCTAGGTTGACATTTGAACTATGGACTGACTGATCAATAATAAGTGAATAATCATAAGTTTGTTCAGCCTTTAGCGCGAACCAATTCCTGTAGGTCAAGTTTTAATGCGACCATGAAACCAAATGACTCATCATTGTATGCATTATGTTTCGAAGTAGTAATTTTCAGTATAAAACGGAGAAGGAAACCCTTAAGCTATATCTTGTGCTAGTTAAAACTCATAAGGAAGGTGTACCTGTGATCTCGGAGGACACGATGCTACCTGTGAGATCCAATCAGTATTATCGAATGAATAGAAATGACAATTTTTATTCAGAATCAATCAGTGTAAAGAAATTGGTTCGAAGCTAGATCAGTTGTGACCTGAAAGGTTCAATTATTGTGAAGCAGATTGTTTGAGCCTGTCTATCCAGGTCCGAAATCATTAATATGAATCAGTTCTTTGGAGATTACTTGCTCATGAGTCTCAACTAAGATTGAACCTAGAAGTCAAATTTCTTGCCAATCATCTTAGATTACCCCAAATTCAAAGTTATTTAACCGAAACAAATCTGAAATAGGAAGATATGTTACAATAGTTAACCAGTTAAAAGATCAGTAACTCAACTGTTTGAGGAAGTAGGAAGTCATCTCTCAAAATAGCAAAACAACTTGTACAATACTTAAAAGATTTTCCTTTTCGTACTAGTTATCTATTTTAGGATGAGTTTCATTGCAAACATTCATCGATTGCAAAAAGATTGTAAACACATAGAAGTCCTTATATCTCACTAACAAACGAAAGGATGATAAGATATTTGTACGAATTATGTCATCTTACGATTTGATAAAAGGCCTTACGAATAAAGAAATTTTGAATAGGAATTAGTGTTTTTCATCAATAGGGAAATTTTGTTTTTAAGAAGAGTTGAACTAAGAAAGTGATTCACAATTAGTCAGGTTATTGTGACCTATTCGTCTTAGAATCTGTTTATATTTCGGTTTCAGTAGTATCTTATCAAATCACCCAAAAGCGTCTTTTTTCTAACAAAAATGTTTTGTTTCATTGAAGCCATGAACCGATCAATATTAGATAATCCTTACAAATATGGCAACACTGGGGGACTTTTTTCCTAGTATGGGACTCCTAAAAAGTGTCCATTCAACTGAGCTTCATAAAAATTCATTTCAGTAGATTCAAACATATATTAGTTGATTAAATTTTCAGAAATGAAGATGTGTATAGTAGATAATATTAATAACCTCAGCGTTCTAAAGATTAGGTGTTTGCGCGAAAATATAGGTAATTAGTTCGATTCCCGCATGCAGCATCGTGAATGCACACTTCTGATGAGTCTCATACTAGGCTGAAATGACCACTAGTATTATGAGGTTTACAGTGGTAGCCTTAGGTTGGTCGGGTCATGATTTCAATGAAACTTGACAATCACTACAGCAATATATTGAATGAAATGTTTAAGCTAACATATTTATTTTCACTATCTATTTACTAATGAACCATAATGTTTCTGGATAATCGATACATTTTTACTGAAAGTTTTGGTATTTTTTATTTTTGAAAATCTACTCAAAGTTGACTTTTTAATCAGGATTTCTGACATCTCATTTGAACTTATCTAGAAAACGTAAACTATGATAAATGAATAAAGGAACCTCACAGCTGAACAAAAATTGGTTTTTATTTCATATTTGATGATTATATCAAACATGGTGTTGTTTTTATATGGCACAACTGCGAATAATGAAACAAACCAATTAAATCCTGAAATACGAAATAAAAAATCATCCAATAAAGGAGAATTTCAATTAAATCACTTACTTAAGGTGTACAAACGTATATTTATATAGTGAATCGGAATACATAAATCTACAATAAAATACAAATTTATTACATCTAATCTCTTCTTTAAAGTTCAAATAATCCGAATTATATGTAAGCTTTCATGGTTCACTCATTCGAAAAATCTGTCATCATACGTCTGATTATCGATCTATTTCATACATTACATGTCATATTCTGTTTTTTTTTGCTCTTAAATTTATTTCTTAATATTTAACTATAAATTATATATTACATGTTTTTTTTAATCATTTCTCACTTATTTCAATATTTTCTTTATATAAAATCTAACAGAAATTAATTGTTTCAATATGATGTGATAATAATATTAGTGACAAGTAAATTATAAATTATCGTCTATTCTTATTGTCAGTGTTATTGTTGATATTGTTGTCTATTTTATTTCATGATGTATACAAACATTGTCCACTTTGTATATTGGGGTACATATTCAGACGCACATATAAACAAATAATACATTAAAATAGAATGATGGTAACTAAAGCTTTCTTATTTCAAAGTTAATTAACTTTCAGTTGAATCAATATCTATCTATCTATCTATATATATATATATATATATATATATATATATATATATATATATATATATACGAATTAGTAACAGATAATTTCCTATTCGATCTATTGTTCTAATTTACTTGCACAAACACACACAAATGATAAAGCATAAAGATTATAGATTTACAGTCACATACATTTCAATTATTATTTTAATGGAGATTACTAGTTTATACGATGTTTGTAAGTGATTTCACCAAGTTAACCCAATTGCCATACTTGTAACTGATCAACTAATAATTTATAAAAAATATTTAATAGATATTTTTAGTTTTAACAAAAAATTGTGATAACTTATAACAGTTGTTATATATATAATACATATACATAAGATGATTCACATAAATCATGGTACTGATGCGTCCAAGAAAAAAATTCATAACATTCAACAACTAAGTGTCTTCATGATAATGAGAAGTATCCGGGTTAAGGGTAAACAAATTGAATAAACAAGATGAAGTGCTATTGATCATTAAGAACAGTATGAAAGTAAACATGGATAAACAGAACAAAGAAGTTAAACATTTAGAATTCATATATATACCATTGACAAAATGATTTTCCTTATTCATAAATATGTCTGAAAAAGCAGCATCGAATGACAGTATTGATAGTGTGACAGTTTAAAGCATAATGTAGACAAACTATAGACTAGTTAGACAGAGTTTTTGAAATACATTTTTATACTTAGTCTAACTTAAATAAACTCAACAATCAGTTGTCCATCTTTATTTAATATTTCACTTAACCACAGTGGTGAAACATAATTAAAATACCTTGGACTGATAAGATAGCTGTTTTCAAGGAAGTATATGTTAAGCATCTTCTGATAAGTATTAATTTTTTTGCCAGCAACTAGAGAGAAACGCTTCTTTCCTAGTATTCTACTCATTTATGGTACATTATTAATGCACAGATGATATAATATGGACAACTAGTTAATGACATTCTCATTGGCCATTGCATCTGTTGTTCAGTTATATGCTTTTTTTTTAAATATGATTTGTAGCTGGTTTGACAATGAATACACTCTAATCACTGCATTATAATAATTAGACTAAAATAGACTAAAAATTGTCAGAAAGAAAGCTAATTAACAGAATAGATTGTCTTATGAGAATTCCTTGCCAAACTGTTAAATTATATATATAAGTATATTTACGTTTTTTATTCTGTCTAATTTTTAGTTTCATAAATAATGTATATGATTTTTATCATAAATAAATATCACTTCAATTTCTTTCTTAAACCGTAACTTTCTACACCAAGTATGCAGTGATGACACTATGTAAGGCTTTGTATTTGAACCACCCAGTTCACTACAGTATATTTCGTCAAATGTAAATAAATGTTCTAAATGGATATTACAGAGATGAACCAAGCGGTTCTTAAAATAACCACATGATTCTTGGGGCTCCTTTCAACCAATAAACAGACGTCTGCATAAACTAATAGTATCTGCAACTAAGTTAGTGTAAAAGTTTAGTGGGCTTCATGAAGTTCACTAGTCTTTCATCCTTCAATAAAAGTTTGCTGATATCAGTACTGCAGAAGTATGGTAATCAGCCTCATTCATGTCCACATGAAGAGGTTTACCCGTGGATCAAAACATATTATGGAAAACCTGTCAGTAGTGATGAGTTATCAAGATCACATAATAAGAGAACCGCCATTGGTACAACATCAATATGAAGAAGTCATGCTCAAACATCGTCATGTATTTTTGCGTTTCTACTTTATTATCTTATCTATTATTCAGAGAACAAACAAATCTGTATAAGAAGAAATAATCACTTAGCATCATTTAACAGTCATTATCACTGCTTGATGAAAGAATAGAATTTTATCTGGCAATTTCAAACGCTTTAAGCATCATACAAAGATATTTATTTTTTGTGTTCAGAGAATAGTCACTCATTTTTCAACTTCGCGCTAAGCTGGAACGTACTTCTCCCCGTGTCCTAATTAGTTGGTCTCTATACTATACTTGTACCAAGGAGTTGGACTAAGCTACCTTAACTACGTAAATGAAGATATTGATCAGCTAAGCATCAAAATGTACTATTATATTGACACTAATCCCACAGAATTTACAGACTGTGGCTAGTGTTGAAAACAAGAGTGCGAGATTCTTCTTATTTGGGAGTAATTAACCTGATGTATGTGCTTCCCAATACTGATGTTCACAATAATATTTGAAAACAATGTTTTTAATCAAAACACCTTATATACTAAATTACTTATTTAGTCAATAACTTATTCATCAGGTTTCATACTGATCCTTTTGGATTATAATCAACTTTCATTTTAGTAAAAATAAAAAATGTCTATTTGTACTATGTAAGATTAAATACGGGAAGGACACAAACACTACACATCAATAATAAGTTTCGGTTATTTTTCAGCTTAAATGCTACGGGGAACTTGTTGTGTGAAGGTGAAACACTTATTACAAGACTATATATATATATATATATATATATATATTTCGTGAGAAAATGAATCCCTTCACAAAATCTGTTACTGTTTGAGAGTACTTAGAAGTGACCAACTTTCTTCATTTGATAACTGTTGCCTAGTTCAGTACATAAATTGTTTTTGATTGATATGACATATGTACTGTTCAAATCTCAGATCGTTTCTAGATTAATAGAGCAGATTGAAGTTTTTTTCATACAATAAATATTTATTTTTTCTAAATGTATATAACCACTTGTGTTATATAGTAGTAAAACCAGCTAATAAATATGTAGTGGGTGAGAACATTGTACGATAAATTCATTGATATGTCATTAAAATAGACAGTCATTTTCATTTATAGATAAAAAAATTTTGAAACTTGAACAAAAAAACATGTTTTAAATGTACACAATATGATGGCTTTCCCACAAATAAGAGTGAAATCTAACAAAAATCTATATTGACAGTGAAAAAAATGCAATTTAGAATGACCATAATTTTTTACGTTTGAAAACTTTTTATCTTAATATTTTGGTTGAATAAGAATAACGATTGACAAGAACATGTTATAGCATGTTCTAAATATATTAATAAAGTGTAAAGTTATGTTTTACATAGGAATTTGTGAAATATATAAGATTATCTACAATCAATTTATAATTTAATCATCGTATTCAGTTATTTTAATATAGTTTTCCAAATATGTTTAGTTCATGATCATTTTGTAAGTTCAGTGAGTGAAGTCATGTTAACTCAGTTCTGAGGAGTGTCATATTAAAACGAAGTAGTGATGTACTGTTTCCAGCTTTTCAATGGTGGTAGAACATTGAGTGACTCATGATTTTAGTGAAATTCAGCGATCTGCACAGCCTTATATAAATATTTCATTTTCGTTCACTGGGAGACTAAGCGTAAATAATATTGCAATATAGATTACTTTAGAAAAAAAGTCACTGATTTAAAGCAGCATTCATACAAGTAAAACTTCGAGTAAGAACGATATAATCACACGCAACACATCGTAAAAAGTTGAATGTGACTGGAAATGAAACGCAGCATTAAAAAGAATGTTGTTTAGCCAGTAGAACACGTTTGAATGCAATAAATGAATTTTAAGGATTCAATTACTGAACTTTATTCTACTTACAGTGAATATTTCGACGATTCAAAATCCAATACTTTCTAAAGCACAACCAAACGTGCCCTTTCAGTGAGGTACATTCATAAAATGAACTTTAAACGTAGTCAAAATATTTTACCATTCCAAATTAGGTCAACTGATATAGACACGATCGATAAACTACATAGGATTTTATTATTTGCCTGTCGAGCATTTTCACTACCTCCTATTAATTATCTGAAGATGTTTAGTTTTTTTCTACACTGACACTTACAGTTTCCATTCTTCTCCACTAGAAATCATAGTTTATATGAAATATTTGAACTGTTAAAACACCGAAGATATCGAACGTTACACAGTAATAGACATCCTAATTTACTAACGCAAAATCAGTAGCAATTTATCTACAACCTATTTTAACTTCGTTACAATCATGTATTAACATTGTAATTTCCTTACATCAGCGAGTTTTCGTTTCACTTTTGTTATTATTTCTTTAACTGATTAACAATAAACCCGTCCATTGAGAAATAAATTGTTCGGATTGTATGTGATAAATAATGATTAACATGATTTTATTTGATAAATTAATTCTGTTTTTATTTGTTCAAGTTACTAAAAATTAATTAAGTGAATGAAAATGCAAAATAAATAAAAATAAGTATAGAGAAATTGATTATTACAAAGAACAAAAAAGAAAGTGTGTATCAACTATTTATCTATTTTGAAAATGAAGAAATAGTAAAGAAAGAAGATTAAATACTTTTGAACTATTTTCTCGTTTCGAAATTAACTAAGGCATTCTACTTTCCTATTTTGTTTTGTAGTATGCAATGATACAATAATTATTTTAACTGAATTGATGAAAGGTGTAAACATTCATTTTTTTTCTAATGTTTTAATCATTTAAATTTATTTAGATGAAATTGATTAGATGTTGAAAGTTTAACTAAAGAGTGAGGAGTGAATTTATTTTATTGAATAATCAACAAAGAAAGTGTTGGTACATTTTAAAAGGGAAACTGACTGAATGAACTTATTATTTCATAACGAAGTAGTGCTTTTCTATTTACAATTTCCGACAAGCTACTTTCATATAAGCCTGAAATTGTTAACAAAGAATATTGGCCCACCAACAATTGAAAAGATTAGTATGTCCATCAGACAAATCAAAAGCGGCAAAGCAGTGGGACCTGATAACATTCCAGCAAAGGCAATAAAAGCAGACGTGAAAGCAACTGCAAAAATATTCCACATTCTCTTCAACAAGATTTCGGATGTAGAACAAGTACCTCATCAAAATACCAAAGAAAGACAGCAAGTGTGAGAAGTACAGAGGTATAACCATTCTCTCAATACCAGCCAAAAATCTTCAACACGGTATTGTTAAACAGTCTGAAGCACCTTGTTGACATCCGACTCCGAGATCAGCAGGCTGGATTTCTTAAGGGTCGATCGTGTACTTACCTAATTGCGACATTACAAATCACTAAGGAACAATCAACTGAATGGAACTCATTGACTACAGGAAAGCATTTCATAGCATGGACAGGACAATATTAAGGAGGCTTCTTCAACACTACGGCGTGCCTTAGAAGATATTCAACGTCAAACTGAACGCTTACGATGGACTGAACCGCAAAATTGTGAATGGAGGACAGCTGACAGACTCATTCGAGGTAAATACCAGAGTCAGGCAAAGTTGCTCACTCCCAATCTTTCTCTTTCTCCTGTTGGTTGACGTCAACATCTGGAGGGAAACACGGTATACAGCGGACATCCAGGACACAGCTCGACAAGGTGGACTTCATAGACGATCTAGTTCTTCTATAGCACAAGCAGCAACAAATGCAGGAGAAGACGACTTGTGAAGCAGTGCTAGTAAGTCTCAATATACACAAGGGTCAAAGCAAGATTCTCCGATTCAAAACAACATGCACACACCAAATCACATCTGAAGGAAAAGCTCTAGAATCTGTGGAAACTTTTAAATATCTGCCCTCACGTGGAACCCTCAAGGTCAAAAGAAAAGAGGATGAACAGGAAACACATTACGCCGAGAAGTAGAGAAGAATGAACAAAAATTGGACAGAACTGGACAGAGAAGCCTTAAACAACCTACGTAGGAGAATGCTGGTCGGCGAACTACGCTCGATTGAGGGTAAAAGGCGTAAGTAAAGTAAGTAAGCATAAGTGCCCGTGCGGGGGTTACTGCTCGTGTGCGTACTCTTTAGATGTCCAACTTGTCTGCAGACCAAACTAGACAACATGTATGTTCCCGCAAGGGGCAGGGGTGATTACTGTTGGCTACAGCGAGAATCCTTGTGCTGTATATCAACGCAGCGATGTGCATGTGCAGCAGGCCTGTTGGTTGACCAAGTAAAATATCGGAGTCAAAAGTTATGGTTAACCATCAATATATATATATATATATATATATATATATATTTCATATTCGAGTCGAAAGAAGCTGGTGGGGAAACAGTCTATCATAGATGACAAGTCCAGTCAAATCAGTATTGTGCATAATTATGTAGCCATTATCTACTTTTGATTTAGACTCACTTCCTAGTCTTATTTTTTGATCGTAGATCTTTAACCGACATGCAATAGATAAACCCATATGTAGTTATTCTCCTACAGCTTCTGCTAAATCATGAGCAGTTTTTTATCTATAATTACACGATTTCGTTTGCTTGAATTATTTCCCTTCTTTCATGTTCTACATCTCACTATCGTTAATGTTATTGTTATGAATTTTGTTTTCATTCTTCTATTTGTAATCTGGTTATTTTTTCACACTTTGGTGATGTGATGTGTAGCATCTTGGGATGATGTACATCTTGTTTATAGATTTATTGATTGATGTAATCTTTCCATACTGTTAAGTTTTCTAACCTAAAAAATATTCGACTTTCGATTTAATAATGTCGTAATCAAAAATTTTATTACACCGTATCATGTTTTCTTTTTTTTTAGTATATTTATTAACTACAAAGTTTAAAACTAACTATTTAAGAATTTATATTTTCTTCTCCATATAACTTATGATACTTTTAAATAAATTAGTATGATGACTAATGAAAATTTGTTCATGTTTAGACGAACAAAAGGGACTACACATAACTTTGGATGATTGTTCAATTCATTAAGTTGACGAGTTCAATGAATTCATTCTACTTGCATGAAACATTTCGTTTCTAACAATAACGTTTACAATATTTATGCCTTTTATCCGGTTCATTAGGTTGCTCTACACTAAAATTGTTCAAAACACAAGGTTGTGTGCATATTTCTAGATATTTAAAAAATCTCTAAAAATTGATGATCTAATATTCATTACCTACCGGCTGAATGAGCGGAGAAGCAACTGAATGTGCTAGATACGACGAGCTCAATAAACACTGAATCATTACCGATAAGTCATCAGTCAGCCATAACGGATAACTTAAACAGAAAAGAGTTAAACTATAAGATTTATACATGTAGAGACTGAAATGAAAATTATTGTTTCTAATTCATGATGACTTTAAAGTAATTTCGGAGTAACCTATCAATGGGTAGCAAGTATCAGCTTATCCATGAAGATCTGTGGATTGTCTCCTAAATCTAGTCATCTACTCTTTATCACAGTTGTAAGACGTAAACATAATGCGCATACATCATCTAAGACTGGTTGAAATTCAATCAAAGTTTTAACAGCGAAATTGTAAAGATTATTACAAATTCAATAAATTACATTGCATTTTTATGAACGAATACGTAACTTCACTTACTAAATAGGGTGATTACATATTGCGCGTTTAAAACAGAAGCTAAAGGATTTAAACTCCTGAGTAAACATCTAGTCTGGAATACAAGAACATCCAGCTGAAGAGTAAAGAAAAATCCGCAATCTTGATTTAACTTTTACCTACATTTTCTTCGAATTCTACATAACTGATAATATCTTAATGACAAATGGATATATGATAGAGTGAAAAATGTATTTTCACATTTCATTTATCGATTGTCATTATTTATATTCTGCTTACTACTAATTATATCTTTAAGTAGGAGATATTTTTCAATTTACTGTAAACTTTTGATATATCAAAGAAGTAAACATGAAGAATTCATAATTTTCAACATAAATAAAAATCATTTGTTTACAATTCAGCATTTCTTTACACTATCATTTGACCATTGAAAATCTCACAAACAAAATCAGAGTAATAATTATTCATTCAAATTATGTTCATATTCGCTACTGTCTATGAAACATGCACAATAGTTGTACCTCCAATTATGAAAAGATTTTTTTAAAATAATACACTGTTGACACATTGTTCTAGCTGTCAAACTTTCATATCAAGTACAAAATAATTAGTACACAGCTGAGTGATAAGGACAATGATTGAAGTTTTAATTAGTTAAATGGTTTCGTTTCTCATAAAAATCAGATGACTGACAAATAAGCTTATCAAAGATAGATTAGAATACAATTTGACGAAATAAGATTATATTAATGAAATAACCATTTGGTCATAACAGAGATTATTGTGATGAAGAAGGATAAAGTTTAACAATATGTTAGTGTGCATTTTATTGTTTTATTGTTATAGAGTTGAAATTTTGAAAGTTTATTGGCATCAGGAAGTATGGATAATGTGACGTGAAAGAACACTTGGAAATGGATTTACACCAGTAAAATATATCATTTCACGAATTTAATATAACCGTATTTAAAGTATGTTAATAAAGAGAGGTTATCTAACCATTTTGAAAAAAAAGTTTTCATACAACAAAATCTTGAATTCCGGGTTCATAGTGCAGGTTAATCATCCATGAAAGCTATGGATGATTATCACGACCTTGATAATACTTGACAGAAGATATCATTTTTTATCAGATCAGGATTATGAAATTTAAACACATTTCCAGAAATGGAGAGTGATCTGTAATTGTCCTATACGTAGAATGAGTTCTTTTAGTTAAACTATCATTCGAACAATAATGATAGAACTAGCTGAATGAAAATTTTTACGATAAAGTTTTCATTACAACTAAAAACATATATTACTGAGAAGAAATATTCATCATTGAAACTGACGATATGAAAGAAAATATATATAATTTACCTTTTATTCATGGAAAAATAAAACTGAAATTAAAGTGCTATAGTTAGTCTAAACTTTTACCTATTGAAAGACTTTTCATAGTTATAATCTTTGTTTTATTTTTTAAGTACACTAGTTTGATGAGTAGTTGTTTTTTTAATTTTTAATCTTAATTGTTCATTTTTTTGTAATGCATTCTCTCATTAAATTATTGTACTTATATGCTGTGAAAACATTTCCGAATTT
Source organism: Schistosoma turkestanicum (assembly GCA_944470395.2). NCBI lineage: Eukaryota > Metazoa > Platyhelminthes > Trematoda > Strigeidida > Schistosomatidae > Schistosoma > Schistosoma turkestanicum. The sequence continues at coordinate 51,160,093 of OX103971.1, forward strand.
TCAACTAATCACTTCACATATCATCATATCATTTGTATAAATTATCTAAGCGAAAATGTGCAAAAAACCAAGTAGTATCCGGTTGTATGGTTGAATGGTGTTTTTTTCCCTAGTTCACATTGCACCTATCATATATTAAGTCCATAATCATCATTCTAGTATAAAAGTCACGAAGTAACCTAGATTAACTTCTATTGATCTCGCTTGAATATATAATATATATATGATGAGATAACTTACTAAATACTCCCATCAGATGGATACACTGCAGGTATATAAAGAAAAAAGAAACCACATGCAAACTGTTCTTTATGATAAGTACGAAGTACTGTTTTCCATCATCCAGATAAACACGAAAGCGTATTTTAACTCTTACTTATCTAAGCTTTATTCTATTTGTTGTCAAAATCTACCTAATTCAAATCTTGATATGACTATGTGAATGCACTAATGTTTTTTTCGTTTTCGTTTTTGTCCTGTCAGTGATTGTTCTCTCATGACCCAAGTTATTTTATATCAAATTAAACAATAAAAGTGAACAGTAGTTATACGGATAACTTAAAATTTGACATAATAATTATTCATCTGTCTATCCACATACAAAGAAAATGATCTTTTCGTAATAATAATAATAATAATAATTATTATTATTATTATTATTATTATTATTACTGTTAGTCATTTTAATCAATGTAAATACTGTATGACTTGAAGGAGTACAATAAGGAAAAAAGAAGAATAGCTCTAAAGATATTTTCATCTTATCAAGATGGTAGACGACGAAAAAAATCGATTCATGATATGAAACAAAAAAATGACAAACAATATGACTGTTGTGTTTTGTGATTTTTATAAAAATTCTGTCACATGTATCCCATTAGGACAAGCTTGTGAATTATTAGCTCTTTATATCAATTATTTTTCTATCACAACTTGTATATACTTTCTTATATATCATGTATGTTCTTTATTGATATACATACAATTCTAAATGCTTTATTATATATATATATATATATATATATATATATATATATAAATGTTTATAATACTTTACCATAGTTGTCACTTTACTTGGGAGCGAAGAACAGAGGACACACTTCAGTTTTCATTCTCCTTTTGTTTTTATTGACTCACCCACGTATAAAGAGATACATAGAACACTGATTAAATGTTATTCATTTCTCTGACCTTTGCACAGAAACATGTTGAAGTGAATATGATTTATTGTCGAAATTCAATTCGTCAAAAATTGAATATATATATATATATATATTGCGTGCTTTTTTGTGTATCAGCCTATATACTACTAATTTAGTGACTACTTTAATGCAATATGTACTTTCAATGTCTAAAATTAGAATATTTGGGGATATTTAATATTTTTTTATTAAAATGTAACAATATTCATGTTAACGTGCTAATATTTATATGTACACTAATAATTATTTTGCACAGAGAACAATCATTTATTGATAAGTAAGAATGACTAATATCATTATGAAAATGTAGTTATTTATTGTATAATTGATGTTCAGTGAATGTGAAACAATAAACACTTTAATAATCAATGAATTATTAAGTTATAATGACAATTATTGTTTGTCGATTGATGTTTGTGAACCTGTTATTGTTATTAGTAAAGTTTTACGGTTACCACTTATTCATATCATGTAATTACGAAGATTGTACGTATGTGTTCAGGGTGAAACAGGTCATATTGACTTAATCTAGAGAACATTATTTGAATAGTTACACTTTGAAAACCATTTTCTTTTTTAAAACCATTGTCAGTTGACGAACGATTAGAAATCACTTAGCACTGGATATATATGTCCAAGATCAAAAGTTATCAGATATGCTCAGAAATAATCTCGTAAAGGATCGAATTTCAAGAATATTCAACATTCTGATAAGTAGTCATGTTGGAATTCAATCATTTTTACCATTGAATTCAGTTGGTTTTCGAGGAAAAATAATCTTTCGTAAACACAATGATAAACTGCTAATTTGCTGTCAGCATCGCTGATTCTCTAGGACATATATTCCCACTCCAACACTCTAAAGCTCATGTGGAATTCACTCGATGCTAAATGAATGGTCTTTTTAAGTTGCTGAGTTTAGTGTAAGCTCTGTAAGGAATCTTCCCCGAGTTCTAGTGAGAAAACGTGGCCGGTGAAGTTCAACCTGTTCGGGTGTAGACAGAAACTACCGAAGACAGTGCATGAGATTGCGCAAGACCGTGAATTGATCGAAGTTAGACATTAACCCCATTAGATACTGGGTCAGTCGTCCAGATGTCAGGCGTTCGCGCGCAAGACCGAAGGTCCTGGGTTCAATCCTGTGAGATGCATGAGACGTGGGTGCTCACTGTCAATGAGTCCCATATCAGGATGAAATGGCCGTCCAGTGCTTCCAGGTTTCTAAGATTGATCGATTCATGATTTCACTGGATATCTATCACTAGCGTGAAACATTTTTTAAAATTAGAAACAAATCGGTTTAATAAATACTGTAGGATGCCGATAATGTTCGCCAGTAAAAACTTCTTTTACTTACCAGTGCTGAAGTAACAAATGTGGCTATTATGATAGCATGTTTTGAAATTAAGAACGTGACAATCGATAATCTATTGATAAATATTGAAATAGGCAAGTTTTAAATAAAACTCGATCATTATTTATATGGTCACTACTCAAAACTGGATTTAAACCTCAATAATGTTTCAAAGTATAATCTCTTAGATGTATTCTTCCATTTTACATTAGTTCATTTCTAATCATAGTGTAAAAATTTGACTTTATATAATGTCTTCACGGTCGAAGTTGTTACTGTTTTTAACACAATTTGGTTGCACGTATTCAATTGTTATTTTTTCAGTCAAATAAACTAGTGTTTTTAAAATAAAAATATCAGAAAAAGATGAATATTAATTAGATGAATTTAGAAATGGACACTTCACAACTCACTCTTTTGTTCATCTCTCATTTCCCTTGGAAATTTTTTGCTCAAACCGTATCCATTTTTATCAGGTTTTTGATTAAAGAGAAATTTCACCTAAGATTAGACAAATCTCAAATATCTGACAGATTTCTGTCAAGTGTGAAATCAATAAAAAATTCAAGACAAACGAGCAAGGCAATCGAAATTGAAACTATTTAAAAGATTACACTACTTTGCAATTGTGGTTGTCATAAATGAATGTCCTATGTCTGTGTATGTATGCATAAATGAAGAAAACGTTTTTTTTTAAACCACACTCCCTTATGAACATTACAGGTCCATCAGTCAAGCAGTATCATTCTTCAAAATATAACAGTTGTAGATTCATTGAAATCATTTGTCTTCTGCAGGACTGAGATATAAACAGTTAGTATTAATAAGTAATTTGAAACAAATTGACAGAAAGACGTCATTCATTCCAATAAATCATAGTAAATTTTTGAAATAACCGTACTCAACATGTATAAATTGCGTGAGGGATTCGACTGACGAATTTCAACTACTAATAATTAAAAGTAAATGCGAATTCAGACACTTGGATGAAGCTATTCTTTCATTTAGGTCTCATTTTAATAGTTTGTTCGTAAAAAGTAACGTAATGTTAACATACCAGGTAATATTCCATTCGAGCTTGTTATTATCTGAAAGTGACATTTATCTACAGAAATGTTTTAGTTGGTGACAGATTAATTATTTATGAGTTAAATAGTATTGTATTGAACTTTCATTTGTCGAGCTGTTTTCACCAACGTTTACTTTTATGAGGTAATGCAACTGAAACAAATCACCTGTCAACTGGTACCTGACTTTCAATGATACTGCTGGTTTTTTTTCAGTTTTCAACGACAATAACTTTAAATTTGCCACATTTAAGTCAATGATCAACACTGCAGGTTACCGTTTCAATAGTATAATTTTTGATTTAGTGCTGTGTTTAAAAATATACTACTACAAAGAATTTAGTGTCATTTATTCTTCATCTTTTAGTGACTATTCAGTTAAACACCGAAAATTTTCATGTTGTGAATTATAACATATTTAAGCTATCAACGTTTTCTTCAGTCAGATCCCCATCATAAACTCGTGAACCGCATAGGTTGGTTTAATATTTTCATGATTCGTCCTAGCATAGAACGACCTCACCAGGGAACAAACACATGCCATTGGGGTGCAGCGCTGAGGAGTCCTACACTAAGATGAAACAGTTGACTGGTGCTCCCTGGCTCTCCAACTAAGACTGATCTGTGGTAACAGTAACATACAGATTGAATCAATTTCCGCAGAACTCCTTCAGCTAATGTCAGAAAAGTTTTGAAAGAAAATTTGACCAAATGTTAATGATGATTAGCTAACTTGTGAAAACATAAACTAGTCAGGTAAGTGCTTTTTTACAGTTCCTACTTGTATTTACACATAATTCCAGTTGAGAGTGAACTCTAATCTTCAGTTATTTATTCTTTTTTCTGTTTATTCAGTTTTTATAGTTACATGTATGAATACATTAGACAATCAAACAATTTAATGTTTAAATTAAACGAAAATGATATTGCAAATGCCATTAATAATGGCGTTTAATGTGAATGCTTTGAATGATGAATATGTAGTTTTTAAAAATACTACTGTATATAGTTTGATTAATATTTAATATCAGGGTTTGTTCTCAGTAACAAAATAAAGTTATCTTGATTGATATTATAACAAAAGATGACTTTTTATTTCAACATGTAAACATTGTAATTATTGTCTTGTTTATTGAGTCCAATTTTTCCACATGCAGCAAAATTAATGAATACTACGTAACCAGGGACTCTTGAGGAGTATCTGCGTCATAACTATGTTGCGTAAACTCTTATCTAGAATTTTTAAAACATCATTATTTTTGTTTCCAAGAATAATGTATCTTTTGTTTAAATATGACAGCTAATGAAGTCATTTTGATGGATACCAAGATTAGTAGACCATGGTATACAATAAATAAATAGCTGTCTATGCAGTTTAAATAAAGAAAATTAAAAAGAATTTACTGGATTTGGTAAATAAACAACCATGTGTTTCACGTAGTATTTCACATGCCATTTTGGTTACGGAAAAACAAGTTTTCTACCAACTGATAAGTAATAACAATATTCATCAATAACTATCGACATTACTTACTTGCGCCTGTTACCACAAATGGAACATAGGCCAGGATTCTTCAACCTACGCTACATAAGGAGTCATTGTCCAGTTCTGTCCAATTTTTGTTAATTCGTCTCATATCTTTCCCTATTTCCCGGCATAATGTGTTTATTGGCCTTCCACCTTTCATTGACCCTGAGGGTTTCAAGCGAGGGCTTGTCTTGTAATGCAGTTAGGTAGTTTCGTCAATAAGTGTCCCATTAACTTCTTCCACTTCTTCACCATGATTTCCACCTCCACTGGAATCTGGTTTGTTCTCTCCCACAGTAGGTTGTTACTGATCGTGTCTGGTCAGCGGATTTGAAGTATTTTGCGTAGACAATTGGTAATGAAAACTTGTATTTTCTGGATGATGGCTTTGGTAGTTCTCCAAGTTTTCTCTGCATACACTAGAACTGTCTTGTTGTTTACATCGAAAATTGTGACTTTGGTGTTGGTTGATAGTTGTTTTTAGCTTCATATTTTGTTCAGTTATAGAAATGCATCCCTCGCTTTGCCGATCCACGCCTTCACATCTGCATCGAATCCACCTTCTCATCAATGATAATCATGTTGAGATTTATTGCTGCCAAGGCTGCTGCTACACTATTCGATTTTTCCCGCATCTGTTGCTGTAAGTTTTTTTGTCCACGTTATCAAATCCTTTCTCGTGGTGAATGAAGTTGATGTACAGTGGTGAATTCCATTCAGTTGATTGTTCCACAATGATCGGTAATGTTGTAGTTCGGTCAGTACACGATCCATGCTTGAGAAATCCAACCTGTCGATCTCAAAGTTATGCGTCTACGGAATCTTTTATTTTGTTTTACAACAGTCTGTTGAAGACTTTTCCTAGTACTGAGAAAAGAGTGATGCCTCTTTAGTTTCCAAACTTGCTCATAGCAATGATAGCGTTCACTGTAATGCCCTGTTTCTTTGTTTTGAAGGATGCCTTGATGATCCTAAGTCCATGAGATTCCCATCCTATAAGCGCATTCTCGGCTTCTTTGGTTAGCGTCAGTGCAATTCCTTGTGTATGTGAGGTATTTTCTTCTTCATCATCGGATTATAACAGCATCTCTCCTGAAGCTAATCTTTTTTTTGTCTAGCCTGAGTCCAATGAATTTCACTTACTCCAAGCATCACTGAAATGGTTCTATAGGTCTATTGTAGTGCCTCCACATATATTCCAGTTCTCTCACATCTAACTTGGTTAAGCCCTTTCGATTAATTTATTTAACCAAGCCATTTGTAAAACAATAACTTATATGTACCATTGGCCTTTATGATTGTGTGGTTTGTATGCGCTGGTATGATTGAACATTGTTTACACTTGCGCGCATATTCATACTTTTCGCTTTAATGTTAATCTCTTAATTTTCCCATGAACTCACATGATTTGTATCGTTTGCTTTTGACCTTGTCAATCATTCGTCGCTTTTATTCATGTATGTGCATATCTATTTCGCTTGTCATATGTCTGTCTTATTATTGTCTGACTATATATTCTTAGTCATGCTCTATCTCTTTGAGTTGGCTCACTAGCCTTCTCCACGTCACTTCGTTCATTCGCTTGCATTGTAATCCAAAGAGTTGGCTCACTAGCCTTCTCCAATTCGATTTGTGGTGTGCCTCGAATAAACGTATTCATCAATATGAGTTCACCTTCTGATGTATAAACGAGCTTAAGAACACGCAGTTATCGGCACACCTCACTATCACTTTGTATGAACATTACATGTACCTTTAATAATTGTTGATCTGGTTTTCAGAAAATGGAGTATCAAAGAAATAAGTTTGTTTGCTTCAATAGTTGGATTATTTATGTTTAATGTTTCGGTTTTTAATTATCACATTATCATTAAGAACAGAACAGTAGCTTTTGAGTGAAATTATTCTACTCTCACAAACTAAGTTTTTACTCAAACAAGTTACTACATAGTTTAGGAGTGATACAGAATGTAATTACTTAATTGGTGTATAAACTATTAATAGTGGTCACTTTAAATATCAATAAAATTTACTGAATATCATTAAATACACATTACAACATACTCATCATGAAAAGTATAACACTAATGATAATAAATTGTCTTTTTTCAAACTTGAAATTAATCATATTGTGAATTGTTCACACTGGATGCAGAAAAAGCTAACAACACATTGACAATGGTTGTCATCAAATAATTTTTCATTTGACATTTAACAGTTAAAATAAAAGAATAAGAAGAATAAGTAGTTCTGCATCGGTTTTATATTTTTTTATGGTCATTCTGCAATAGAAAAAAAAAAAGAAAAACGAATATTTATTTTCATTATCATGCCTTCAATAATTTAATAAGTTTTCCTTACGTATATTATTTTAAAGTATGTCAAACAAATTATGTTTAATGATGTGGGATTGTAATTTTTCATCTCCTGTTAAAAAAAAGTAATAATAAACTTTTCGTAAAGTTTCTAAAAACTAATGACCTACAATGACAGCTGATCAATAATTACAGTGATCTATCTACATATGCAGTTGTATACAGTGAATAAGAACATTGATGAACGTTGATGATTAATGACATTAAATTTTGTAGAAAAACGTTTACGCTATTGTTGATTACTATTCATTTTGTCCTGTTTTATGTTTGCACCAAATTTAACTAATTTTTCATTACTTTTCCTTTCATCTAGTGAGTTTTTATTTTATAACTTTTCCATAATGTTAATGCAAGAATCATGTGACTAAGTAATCTGTTTGTTTTTTGTCGATTGTAACATTTCCTTTCACCGAATAATTTGTCGTGAGTTTTGCTCAAGAAAACTTTATCCATGATCCGGTTCATTACCAGGGTGGATAACCTTAAAGAAAACTTGTGAATGAGGACAAACCTTGAAAAAACCTGACTTTAAGATCGAATCAATCTGTCCACTATATTCTCACTTATCAGTCAACTGATTGATGTCGATTTGGTTTTTCAACCAAGTAATATGCATAAATATGTTACCTTGACATCTAAATTATCAATGTTCAATGTTTCTAAAAATTAAAAGAGGGGAAGATTTCAGCAAAATGAAGTTATATAATCAAGGGAGAAATTTAAATTTCACTGTACATTTCGTTATTAAAGAACATCTACATTTGTCTTTCTTGTTCATTTCATATTCACCTGTAAATTCATATGCTACACAGCAAAGAACATTTAGAAGAATTAAGAGAAATCAAATTGTGTAGTACATATTTTACATTAAAGAAACACCAATATTCAGCGAGTCAGTTCTACGATCCAACAAATTGACTTTCAATAAAAATCCATCTATTTTCTGCAAAATTATTTATATTAACACTAATAACTCTCACTACTTTGATTATTATGCATAAATTACAAATGGGGATATTGACTTTTATAAAAGATTAAATTTTCTTTGGAAATATGAAATAAATAACAAGTATGATGATTAGGATTGACTAAAATTTGCAGTACTACATCTGACTGGACACGTTAAATGTATGTGTGAACGTTGGATATACCTTGTTAGAGAATTTCAAAATCCAAAACTTTTACTGATTACTTTTGATAATGTGAGATAAAAGAAAATGAATTGTGAAATCAAATAACTTAAACCAGCCATACCATTTCAGATTTATCAATAGTATTTGATCAGCAATAAGAACTTGACAGCATGAAAAATGATGCTTCTTAGTGATCGTTCTGTTCGTATACCGCTTGTTTATTCGAACCGACTGCTCACTTTATGTCACAAGCAACATTACCTAGATATCTAAATTATCAATATTCAATTTTTCTAAAAATTAAAAGAGGGGAAGATTTAAGAAAAAAGGAACAATGTGCAAGCATTACAACTGAGATGCAGGTATGACCATCTGATCAGCACCAGAAGGACGAGAGGGGCCCTTTAAATTCATCTGCTAGCTATAATTCAAAGTAACACCAAGAATTATAAAAACTCATGCAACATTCTAGGAAATATATCGGAATATTGCTAATTAACGACACTTTATTTACATTTCATAATACTAAATACCCGATATGCAAGTAGTAGATATTAAGAAAACTATGATTTGAAAGAAAAATAATAAAGTTTAAAGTTCAATCGGCGAGCGAAATTCATGTAAAATTATCAAAGTTTTAACTATATACTTGATTTGTTTAAACAAAATGACTAATTCACGTGATTAAAACAGTGATTATTTATCAAGACATTATACTTGCATCACCTATTAGCATTGAAGTTGTTTTGTGACATGAAATGGAACTAAAATTACATATTAATAAGGTTAGAAAACTTATAAAATTAATGAAAAAAAATGTAAGAATAAGTGTATTTCTTGCAAGATTTACTTTCATTCATAAAAAAATTTTCATTAAGATCAACTGAAAGGACACCAAAACTTTATTCTATGTTCCTTTGGCTTTCTTAGTTTATCAATATCAGATATAATAAATCAATAACTTAAGTAAGTAGATTTTATTATTTTTGTTAGCGAGTATTAATGAAATTAAGCACATTTTGTGCACAAAATAGAAAGAATCTCAGGGGTAATATCAAGTTATGTCAAACAGACACACTAATTATAAAATTATCAAAAAAATACTTTTTTCTAAATGTCAACAGATGTATGAGAAATGACCATCTGTCACTAATTGCTTTCTGCTTCTTTTTAGTATTATATCTCGTTGAAATTGATAGTTCTTTTAGTATTTATCCATTTACAATTTTAAGAAATTTGTTAGATTCATTGTATTTTGAGGCTGAAAACGTTTCACATCGTTATTCTCAGATATTTCTGTTGACACTATATGACTCCTTGATTACATGATACTCAGTTGCAAATCATAGTTAAGTAATATTTTTATCAGTTAATACTATCGAGTTTCTAGTTATCTTCAATAAAGCTAGATTAGACTATCAATGAAGGCAAGACTAGTTCATTATCATTTAGGTGATCGGTTATCAAATATTAAATTGATTAAACTGAATACTGTTTAATTATAAAATCAATCTACCATAGGAGAATAATGTGCCGGAAGTGCATTTATTTCTTCAATATTTGTTATTTTTTTGTTTTTGCGTAGGCAGAAAAATAATAAATTTCAATAACTTATTTTGTTTGCAGTCAATGAACTGGAATCAATCTATTGTGACATTATTTTTGAATAAAATCATTTCTTTTATCAAATCAAATCATTTCTTTTATTTATTATTACGCCAGTTCCGTTAAGGGATATTTTATTTCATCATCGAAATCGGTTGATTGGACTGATTACTATGCTGTTAGTTTTAAGTGACTGAATGTTATACTTCTAAATTATATTTGTTCATTTAAACAATCTGTACAGATTTAAACAATTTTTATTCAGCAACTACTGAAATCGAAAAAAAAGTATAAAAAATTATATATAGGTCTATCTAGAAATATCTAATATCTAACATGTCAAGTCTTCTAAATCTATACTTGAATCTGTGCAAACATGAATTTTCAGCTAGTAAAGATAATTTCTCAGTAGGATATTTTCATTATGAATCAAGATTTTGTTTTGTATGGTGAAGATATCCGTTTCCTTGAGTTATGAATAAGCTTATTAAATCTTTTCATCCAGAGTTCATTCAGTAACTTTCAAAGTCACAAAACAAGTATAATAACATCTTTTAATCTTCAAGTTATTTGAAAATATAAACAAACTCCTATTGTTACACAGTAAAATTATTTTACTCTGCGATAAATGGTACTAGTCTTTACAATATATGAACTATGGTCTCAACAACGTATTGAAAATGAAGTAGATATAATTTTGAGCGATTATTTGACCAACAATGAGCAACAGTTTCAAAAAGCTTTAATTTTATAGTAAAATTTATTCTTGACAAACCTATTCCATGATTCATGATACAGATGAATTCGGATTTTGAAATTTGTTATTGAAAGTTACAAAAGCTTTGATAAATATTTTAGAAATAATAAATCAAATATTCATGGATCTATAAAATAGATAGATTTTAGCTAGTAGTCTGTGAGTTTCGCTTCATTTGGGACTCACCTGCAATACACTGACGAGGATCAATCCCACGACTTGGTTTTTTCACCTCAAACTCCTAAAGTGTTATTAGTTTTGCTAGGAATTTCAGATAGTCAATCGCATGCTCAGTGGATATTATTATTGGAAAGGGGTTCAAAATATTCCATTATTCATCTTTCCGACTGTAGCTATCGGTTTGATCTGGTTATCTTGATATTAACTTTATAGAACAGATGGATTCTGACGAGTAGTAGAATCTACAAAGGATGCCCATATCTATGATGACTGATTGAATTTTTGTTAATAACTTCAACATCGATACCATACACAATCATAGTCAATTACTTCAAACACTTGGACATAATAAAGTTTTTCATGATCAAAACTAAACTATCAGTATTATTTCATGAACTACTGTTAAAAGTATTAAACATTTTGAATAACATTATTATTATCATTATTATTATTTCGTTGCGACGATAGTTAACTAAACAATAATGAAAAACAATATCAACTATTTCGTGAAATAATAGTTATGATTTTTGAATAGTTGAAAATAGCTCATTGTTCAAGTAAAATCAACATTGATATCATGAGATTTTATCAACAAGCCAATATAAAATAGGTTGTCTAATTCTTCAAGAATGAATGATTTCTAATAAATGACATAGAAAGTATAAAGTGTAGACAGTGGAAATTTCTATGAATCTATACAAAAAACAATTTATCAGAGAATAGAAAACACCCTGTAAAAGTATTTACGAAAGCTGGTCAATCAACATTTATCTAAATTGGTATATTTTGCTTTGACACAGTTGACGGACGTAAGTCGTCTCATTTAGTGTGACGCATAACAATTCACAGAACTTTTCCAGTATACAAACGTATACATACACTTGTCTTCTTTCATAAAAAAACAACTCACTGAAGAACTAAAAAAGCTATGCTCCATAAAAATTAGACGGCAAAATGACATTTAATTGCCGAAATGTTGACATTTGTTTAAATCACTATTGGAGCAAATAAAAAAAACATACATTATTCATTCTAAATTCTTTTGATTGCTTTATTGAGAAATAAATCATAAATAATATAAATATATATATATATATATCTTGCATCAAAAAGTTGAGTCATTCAAAATTTGGATTTTCTATATAAACTTCTCAACATTATTTGTTAAAACAAAAGAGGCGAGAAAAATATTGAATGTTGAAGCTCATATGATGTTCAGGTTAGTAGATTATTTCCTACCATATAAACATTTATATATTTAGTAAAGTGGGAAAACTAGATAGACAGACGTTGTAAGTAGTGCGAAGCAACAAAAATGTATGAAGATATGAGCGAGTTAAATGAAATAAAACAATATTTACTATTTCATTTTAAATGTTAAGTTTGATTACATAGCTTTGTTGAATAGTAGTAAATAAACACTCAGTGGTAAGTGATATGCAGTTTTTCTGTTTACGAATATATAAATACTATTCATCTGATATTAAATTTATAGCTAAACTCATACTTTCCTTATCTAAGGGAAAACAACTATGGATTCAAGTAACTAAAGTGGATTGGAGTGTTCACTAATTTTAAATTTTATTTGGATTGATTGAACTTCACTAATGATATCTTAAAACTAACACACTTTTGCATTAAAGTTCATAGCCGTTTAGGATTTAATGATGTAGAAAGAATACTTTGGACAGATGTTTACCTTCTGTGGGGATTTGTATTGGTAAAGGTACCTGTAGCCAATTACATACGATCTGATCAATGCTTGAATGAAACATATACAGCTTCATTTTGTTCTGACCAGTAGTTGAAACTCAATCAGTACCTGTTTTATACAACAGTAAAAAAGACTAGTTATTTGATGACAGTATCTGTTAATGAAAATACTACACATTATTATTATTATTATTATTATTAGTAGTAGTAGTATTATTATTATAAGTTAAGTAAATATCTAGTGAATAATTTTGCGGCTGATGTATCAGCTATTTAATCTCGTACCTTTTAATTTGTATAATAGCACTAGTTCAGAATAGTTTCTTTCTACTGCAGGTAACTATCAGTGCTGTACATCAAAGATATTAGTAGAGATTGTAAACAACCATAATTTAGGATATTAGTATATTATATATATATATATATATATAATGGCAATTAATTATACAATAATAGGCTGTATACATTACAAATTGGTAGTTTCTTTAGGGTATTCAAACGTTTGTAATTCAAAAAACACATTCAGATCATGGTTAAAAATGCCGGAGAAATGATATGAATAACAAATGAGTAATGATGCTGTTCTCCAAAAACAGTGGAATGAGAAATCAAATTAAATCATTCTCATCTGTGGTATGACTGATATTTCTATCTAGTGTAAAAGTTTGTAAGAGGATTAGTTTAATTTGATAAATACTGATGTCAGACAATGATATCCGTTATGTTCATCTTGAAAGTGAAACATAACTTTGTTCTCACTAGTGATTCGAATAGAGATTCATTCGCAATTTTCTTCTAAGAAGTTGCCTTGAGAAATGATATTTCTGTGTTTTATTGTTGCAGAGTTTGTGTATATGGATTGTTGATCAGTTTCATGCCAGGTTGAACAAGCAAACAACTTTCATTGAGCATCTAATCGAATAATGTCAATTTATTCCTCCTGAACAATCGGTGTTAGCCAGCCTGTAGCAGATTCCTGAGAAAACAAAGTTTAAAGAGTATTTTTTCAGATTAACTGACAGGGAATATGTTCATAGTTCTTTTGTAAAGTCTCGAATAATATTTTCTAAGTTGACCTGATTCAGTCTAACAATAAATCGCCAATCCCATCCAATTTCCATACTGTACACTAGTTAATTAATCTAGCCTATAAAAGAAAATGAGAAAATTCTAATGCATCATTTATGTAATTAAACTATTCTAATAATTGATGATAAGTTGGAGTTTCACTTATATTGAAGATACAATCATTTATATGTAATAATATGTCTACCTTGTTTACGTAAGACTAAACTACACACATGTGAAGAAACATGAAGTAACTATCAGTAGTCAAGCGAACAAAATAAGACAAAGTTAATAGAAGTAGGAAGCAAGTGAAGTAGGTGGAGAAGGATAGAGACCTAGTAAGACAGGATAAAAGTCAGTCAATGAGAAAACAAAAAAATAAGAAGAATCATTAATCATGTCAATATACAGGTAAAGTAGAAGACGAAGGAAAAAATATAAGTCAAACAGTCAAAATTGTTTATGACAAGATGATGATTGTCCTGATTAGTCTGTTCTGCGCGATATATTATTAACTAGTTATTTAAGTATTACATAATAACAGCGTAATTCCAAAACTTTTTTTGAACTATCATTTATCCAAATCACATAATACTTATGATACATGAAACAAATATGTTACATTATATGCATCCCTTAGTAAATATATTATCAAGATAATAATTTCTGGGAAATGAGAAGTTACTATTTTGTAAAGCATAAATATTTGTTTCGATGAAAGTTTAGATACTAACTATGTTTCTAATAAATAAACGGTTATATTTAAGTAATTATGGCTGGTTCAATCGTTTAAAACATCTGTTGTGTCCATCAGCAATATGATTTTCAATATCGATAAATTCGCTGTTAGAAAACAGAGTGCTACGCAAGGATTGTATTCTGCAGGTAGTATAGTATAGTATTCAGGCACTGTTGTAACTGTAATTTCAAAAATTCTCTCAAGATCATTTATCAGAGAAAAATATTTGTAAAGTTACATTCCTGAATCTACCGTTATTTGCACCAGAATAACATTATAAACCTCATTTTTTTACGATGACTTCAATTTGATTGCATGTTATCTTTTGAAAACATGAGCTTATGATGTCGCTAATGGTAATAAGACCTGTTCAATTCTATTCATCAAACTCAAAGTACTTAAACAGCACTTTTATTTGATATCTTCAGGTATATCATAGGCGAATAACTAATTGAGGATAAAAACGAAAATAAACCAATTGAAACAAATTCAATCCGAAAGGTTAGATAACTGAATCTAAAAGATTTTGAACAAACATTTAAAAGCAGGGAAAATGTAATAAAAATATCAATGCAAAATGAAATCCAATAGATCAGTGCTTTCGTTATTTTATGGTAAGTCTAAACTGCACAATCCCAACATCCCACTACATCCACTTTTATCTTTCCCAGAACTGTAACAAATGAATTATCCAGAGGTAATCCAAAGATATTTAAACACTTGGTTCATTTATTAAATCACCCCATGAAATTTCCCATATGACTGTTGGATAATGTTACGGAGATTCGACCCTTCTGGGGTTATTGCCAGGCCCAGACACGGATAATGGAGGATGGTTTAACATGGGGTTAGCGACCCAATCCCGTAGAAATCAAACTCGATAAAAAAACGCTCACCATAAAAAAATAGTTCGCTGATCGGCGGCCAATGATTCGTTAGGGGTAACAGATGTAAATAAGTAAGTAACAAAATCTACAAACAAACGGAAAATGCACTAATGGGATCACTTATATCAAGACTTATTACAGAAGCGGCGATGCAAAGACTTGAAGCTTCGATTTTACCAGTGATCAAGCCAAAAGACTAACAATAAAAACACCTTCAGTCTCGTCAGCAACATTTTTGATGACATAAACTTCGCAATGGAAACGGAGTTGGACAACAAACTATTGCTCTTCGATGTATTAATCACCAAAACCGACAAGGGAAAACTGGAGACTCTAGCATATTGGAAGCCAACTCACACAGATCAGATTCTCAGCTACAATAACACAAACTCGAAAACTTTCAAAATCTACTACGTGCAAATTTAGTACAAAAGAGTCAGAACACGCTGCAGCAAACGTGCAGTTTGAAAGAATGAAGAAAATTATCCAAAAGTTATCCTTCAAAAGAACAGATACTCTAGTAACCTCATCAAAAATATCAACACAACTTATCTGCAAAAATGAAATCAAATATAGAAATCAAAAACAGTTCATCCTACGATATATAAAGAGCATATCAGAAATGGTGACTAGATTACTGAAACCGTTTGGAATTGATATGGCACATAAACCAGAAAACTCACTCCACCAAAGGAGAAAATGGTATAAGAATAAAAACGAAACATCGTTGACAAAATAAAGTGTTTTTGGTTGTGAAAAGCACTTTATCGGACAAAGTGGATGCCCCCTTAATCTTTGCCTGCGTAAAATTCAATCAACAATCAAGCACCAAGACGCATCTCCTCCTATATCAGTGCATGTGGACAACTGCGAACATAGATTCGACTAGGAAAATGTCGAAATTAAGTATAGAGAGAATACAAATAACACTAGAGAATTTTTGGAGGCTTGGCACTGAAGTCAATCACCAACCAACCAACACATCAACATTGCTCCAACTTATCAACCAATCAGAAAAATTGTGAACAAACATGGGATCAAGAATCATATCAAAGGGGGATACAATCTACAATCTAAATAGCAATACAGGAAATGACAGGTCAAAGATCACTAATAACCAATCACTATCGAGATTGACAGAACAAGCTAGAAGTCATATTTGGCGAAATCCGAATACCTGACTTCGGCTTGAAGTTTGTGCTTATGGTGTTGTTTAAAACAATGAAAGCTGCACAACCAAGCCATCTAGCTTAGAGAACGAAACTCCCCCATAACTATATACAGCAGTCTCCTTAAACCCTTTATGTAGTGATCATAATTTTCTTACTAATAACTAATTTCGAAAAGTAATTTTTGGAATTCAAGTAAGCAACCATGACCAATGCAGATTAAGTATATGGAGAATGAAGTATGTACCCAGCAATAACATTGAAAGAGAGTCATCCAATAATCAGAAGAGATTAAAGTTAAACATGGGCATAATTAATTATCACGTCAATCGTCTGGTCATAAGACCCTCAATGAGTGACCTAAATATCTTAGACTCAATCTAATATGTTGTCCTACACTAAGACGGGACATTGGTCAAGTGATTTCGGGTTCTCAGTGGTTGGTTAACCAAAAACACTCCATGATTTTAACTATAGAGTTTGGCAATCTCCACAATCCCCTTCGCACGTAACAATATTTTTAAAATTTTTAAGAAATAGAAATTAATAAAGCTCGCTGTTTTTTTTAAATAGAAAAGTTATATTTCCTCTTATGTTTTTTGTCGATAAAAACTTTGTTAAAATGTTCAATCATATTCTACTTTCTTTTTTGTCATATTTATTATTATTATTAGTATTTTTATTTAAGATTTTTTTTAAAAATATATAATTGTTTCTTTTTAAGAATAAATTGATTTATTAAAAAAACTTATGTCTGAAAAGTTGATTCCAGTGAAATGTTGTTCAATATAGTTAAAATGAATAAGGTTGATTTCCATAAATATATATATATATATATATATATATATATGGTTGTGTTCGCGAAAGAAGAATTATAACTGAACTTGAAAAAAAATCACTTTAATTTATTGAAAATGAAAATGAAATAATTTGTACTGACAATTATAATACACAGCTTTCAAGAAGACCAAAAATGAAATACCCCAGATTATAAAGATTAGGAAGTTACCATTTTGTTAGGACTGATAACATTTTCATTGTTTATTATAATTCATAATCAAATCAACTGATTAGGATAGCAGAAACTGTGCATTACAATACGACTGTTATCATGAAGTTGAAATTCATTGGATCCAATTTTATGTTTCAAAGTCTACAAACATGATGAATGCAATAGTTGAAGTCACTGAACACTATAGTGATATATATTTACAGTATGTAAAGTAGAATGTAGTCTAGTATGTTTCCGAAGTTTTAAAACTCTTTTTCTTTGTAGTCTGTACTTTATCAATGTTTTTTACATCTTAATCACTCGTTATAATACCGTTTTAAATGGTTTTGTGATTATTATCCGCCTGTTGTTATCACATACAAAGTTTCATTTGTTATTCGAATTTGTAAAGTAAACAATAATCTCTTATATTTCTGACATGCAAATAATTTTCATTTCTATATTATTCTTTTACCATTAAACTCCTCAGAAACTTTCTTGTGCTACTTGAAATCTCTGAAAATTTTATCACATGGTCTCTCTCTTTGGTTCAGTAGATTTATATGCTTTTCAAATCATTATAATTATGAGTTTACGGAGTTAGTAAATTACTTACTTACTTACTTACTTACTTACTTACTTACTTACTTACTTACTTACTTACTTACTTACTTACTTACTTACTTACTTACTTACTTACTTACTTACTTACTTACTTACTTACTTACTTACTTACTTACTTACTTACTTACTTACTTACTTACTTACTTACTTACTTACTTACTTACTTACTTACTTACTTACTTACTTACTTACTTACTTACTTACTTACTTACTTACTTCTGTTACCCCAATCGAGCATAGGCACCAACCAGCATCCTCCAACCTTCTCAGTACTAAGGCTTACTTTCCAGTTCTGTCCAATTTTTATTCATTCTTTACATGTCTGTCTCCATTTTCGGGCTTGAAGTGTTTCTCGGCCTTCCTCTTTTCCTTTGACAGTGAAGTTGATGTATAATGGTGAATTCCATTCTCTTGATCGCTCCACAATGGTCCATAATGCTGCAATTCGGTCGGTACATGATCGATCCTCATGATCCTCATCCAGACTGTTGATCTCGAAGTTGGGCGTCTACGAAGTCCTTTATTCTGTTTGACAACATCCTGTCGAAGACTTTGCCTGGTATTCAGGGAAAAGTGATCCCTCTGTAGTTCACACACTTACTGATATCTCCTTTCTTTGGTATTTTGGTGAAATAGCCTCTTGGTACTTGATCGTCATCCCAAATCTTGCTGAAGAGAATGTGGAGTATTTTTGCAGTTACTGCCGCGTCCGCTTTCATTGCCTCAGCTGGAATGTTGTCTTATCCCGCTGCTTTACCATTCTTCATTTGTCGGATGAATATACTGATCTCGTCAATTGTTGGTGAGTTAACATTAGTTGGGAGGTCCGTTAGTGCTGCTTCGAATTTGGGTGGGTTCAGTGTTATTGGTGGATTCAAGAGCTCTACCCACTTGTGTCGCTGTTCTTCAATGATGTGGATTACTTTGCCTTTCTTACTTTCCACTGGTCGTTCGGATTTAAGATATTTTCCAGCAAGCTTCTTCATTGTGTCAAATAGTTGTTTCATGTTTCCTTCTCTTGAAGCTTTTCTACTGTAGTTGCTAGATTTTACACATATTTACATTTGTCGGCTTTGATGCTCCTCTTCACTTGTTGTTCGTTTCTGTGTATTAGGCTTATGCTTCAACCTTCTCTTCTCTTGTTACTGAATGCTACCTTCTAGTTCTTCCCTTCTTGAATCTTATCCATTGTATTCCCAGCGATTCATTCCTTGTGGTGGTGCTTCTTATAGCCCAAAATCTTATCACATGTTGAAGTGATTGCCTCCTTGATCCCTTTTCAGTTGTTTGTCATGGTAGTTTCCTATCCGCTTAGTAGATTGTGAAGACCTGGAACCTATTGTTGGGGAGAGTTAGTAAATAATGTTTTCAAAATGTTTTTTTTTTATCTGAACCGTTTTTGCTTCATATTTAGTAACACATTGGATCTAATCCATTATATAAAAATAATTTGTCGTTTGTATTTTTTGGTATTTCAGTGTGATATATTGAAATAGAATGCGAGAAACAACTTTAGGCTCTAATATAATGAATAATATTATCAAGCAGGACAATAAAGAAATGAAGAACGCGTTGTATTGAATAATACAAATCGGAAAACCTACAACTGTTAATCTCTGGGGTTTTTTCCACTGATCTATAGAAATATTCAATTAAAGTATTGAACTATGTTTGTAAGCAAACTTTTATCTACATAATTATATATTATACCTGAAAACTCAAGCAGTATAATAATTGAATGAGTCGCATCGATTTATTTGTAACTGAGCTACAATGTAGGAAGATGTACAAAATTTGAAGAATTATCTTAATAAACTGATATGATAATCAAAGATTTCTAATGATAAACTGTGATCAAATTTACAATAATAGTGAAAATAAATATTACCTGAAAATATTTTACAAACAGGCGTATACTATAAACAACAATTAATATGGATCTATAGATGTGCGTTATATTGTACTCGAATGTCATTCGGTATCGTTGCAATTGTACAAGATTCTGTTTAGAATTTTTTTAAATGAACTTGGTTTTGAGCAAGATATTTTATCTGGTTCACAGTTGTGTATAACGAGTATGAATGTATATTCAGGGCATCTGTCAACATAAAACTTTTTATCTTTTGTATCTGACCATAGTCTTAACCACAATAACATTTGCTGCCTGAATAATTTTTCACTATGGTATAACTAGGCGGATTTTCGGTTACATACATGACAAGCTGTTATATTAATTATTAGTTTTTTTTATTTTGAACTAAATACACTTTTCATTTAATTTAAGTTTACCTTACCATTTGTATTGTATATTTGAGAAAAGTAATGTTCACAAACAAATTTCACACAATTCAATTTTGATTTTCATTTAGATATCTCAATCAATTATAGTATCACTAAAATTTTTCATTTTCATGAATGTGTCTCACAGAATATTAATAGTTGACATCAGATTTACACAGAAAACTGTGAAGATTGTGAAATCAGTTCAATGTTAAGTAGTCAAAGCTATTTTAACGAAAGCATTCTGTATATCTGTAATGAAACGTTAACAATCAACAGCCGCATTAACAAACTGTAAACAATTATTTATTTTATGAAAAGGTTTTTAAATAGAATTTTTATTGACAACATCTTTCATATGAATAAATCAAAACACGAAGGTTTATATTCTATTAAACTAATATATATATATATATATATATATATATATATATATATATAATCAAAAAGAGATTGAAAAGTATGTTAAGGTTTATGTGTTTGTAGGTATATATCTATATATACGCATAACAACATTTGATTTCAAATTTTTAGGATAACATTTTCTTACACTCTGTTCTATATTCTGAAAGCAGGAAGAAGTGAATCAGCTCTTAAAGTGAGTAAACAACAACAATAACAACAATGACAATAACAATTTTATTCCTGTAAAACAAACAAAAATCATCAAATGAAATAAACAAGTCAGATATGATCATAATGAATGACGGGGAAAAAAAATTGTTTTAATCCAAAATATGTAAATAATTCTAACAAAACTTTATTACTTAAATGTTTATTCATTAAAACGGTGACATTTTTAGAAAAAAATATGATTATTTTATCTTATCGATTATGGGATTTAAGAAAATTAACTCTGTACTCAATATGATATACTTTGAGGAAAAAAAACTTTTTAAAGCCTAATCTTCCACTTCAAGCCAATGTGTTCAATTAGAAACCTTTCAGTAGAAATAGAACAATGAACGTTATCTCTGTGTTATTTTTCACATAGATTAACTACTAGTCTCAATTGGTGATTGAAAAAATGAAACGTTGCTTTCATACTGAAAATCTTATGAAATGAGTCGTTGTTTTTTTTATT
Source organism: Schistosoma turkestanicum (assembly GCA_944470395.2). Classification (NCBI taxonomy): domain Eukaryota; kingdom Metazoa; phylum Platyhelminthes; class Trematoda; order Strigeidida; family Schistosomatidae; genus Schistosoma; species Schistosoma turkestanicum. The sequence continues at coordinate 51,181,849 of OX103971.1, forward strand.
GAGTGTTATTGAATATTACAATGACAAAGATAAGCCGAATAAAATATGAATTTATTAAAACTAAATTATTATCAAAATGAGAGTTTGAAAGTTGTTTGCAGAGAAAATCTTAAGGTACAAAAAAAAGATAAGCGAAACATTGAAAATCTAATCATTTTGTACAAAGGAAAAAAAGCAACATACAATGTTAATAGATGAATACTTTCTTTCTGACATGAATATATCACGTTTTCTATAAATTCGTTTATTTTCATTAAAAAAACTTTTCCTTTGTTATGTCATTAAACAAAATTTGAAAAGTATCAACTCACTATTTTTAAATCGTACCTTAATGTTTTAGTAAATTTAGGTTCGTCACTATGTATGTTTGAAACTATTACGGGTTCACCTTGGTCGATAAAAGTGAACGAGAGAATAAACCAGCGTCCAGGTAGTCACCCTTGATCTGCTGACTAATGGAAACTCTTGGTGTAGCGTAGAAAGTATATTCTACAACCACCCAGCAAGCACAATCCGATCAAGCACACAAATCTCGTTTATTTATACATCATAGAAACGTCCTTGCGAAAGTCAGAAAAATAGCACACTAAAATACACAGCAGCCAATCACAGCCAAGGAATTTCCTCGTGGGAAATGAAATCTCCAGATCAACTGATCAGCCCATGCTCGCAAACGTGAAATCCAAAATAAGGCATTTATCAAGCGAGTTCTGGAGATCTAACATCCCCAACAAGGAACTTCTCCTTTTTTTATATTATGAAACAGAATTAAAAATTTTCAACTCACTGTTTTCAAATAGTACCATAATAGTTTAGTAAATTTTCAATAGTCTTACTATTATCACTATCACGAGTAAAATTAATGGTAATAAATTCATATATACTAAGGTATTTCATCAACTCAGTGATTTGTTGAAAAAAATATATTGAAAAAAATATGAAGTTTGTGAACTTGTACAAACTACGTCTTATTTTTAAGTAATCTTTAGACTTATTTCAATCAACCACTTAATAATGTATGACAGATGTTGGTAGTTCTCTGTCAGAAAGGTGCCAGTTCAAACAATACAAACTTTTCATGAGGACTTAGAATAATGGTATGATTGAATGATGACTAACCGATATTAAAATTCTCCACCATTGATTTATGCTGTTAATATATTAAATCCATGAAACATTTTAAACAGCTCAGTAGATTTGTACTTTGTTATTCCCCCGAGAGTATCATACCGTTACATCGCTAAGGCGACATGAAGAACAAATGAAACACAACTCTCTATACTGTTATATTTAGTAATTTTGAGATATGATGATTTACATATATTGAGAGTTTATTATTTATTAGGATAAATCCGTATGATAAAACTAGACGCCATGAATGATAAGTGGTTTTTCCTCTGACTAAAACTTCTCATTAGTAGTTGGTCATTAACTAAAAATTATTGGACTGACAGTCAACAGTATACTTAAAATAATTCTGTAAGCTTAATTACATTTATTTTCCAATGAAAGGTCAGAGTCAAGAAAAAGCGATACCGTCTTTGAGAACTGTATGTCACAGTGGACTTCACAGTTCATATAAATTATTACATTCGTATTACAAGTGGTTTGAAAAATCTAATACGAGTTTATTCACAAAAGATTATTATCATACGTATAACCGATTAAACTCAGGATTAATTGAAGAATAGTTTCATCCTAAACTAGATATTTTCAGCGGTGTGCACATAGTGCTGTCAGCAAACAAAACTAGGATCTACAAGTTATATCAATGAACTGATTTCTAACTTTCCACATTTCCAGTTCTCGTTAGTTCCATTTTTTATCGATTGAACTAACCTCCAGATATATCTCATCAATGATTGATTCATCCTAGGTTTTCTCAGTAAGTTTATATTGAACCATTTGTTCAGATACAAACTCAAAAATTTGAAATAAATTTTCGTTGAATCCTTGATACCAATAAAATAATGCTGAGAAATCACAAAAAGTGATATTATATAATTTATTTCTAACAATCTACTCCAAGTAGTGTTCAGACAGCATCATATTAACTACATTTAACATTTTAGTCAAATCAGCAATATATTTTTAGAGACACATAAATGTAAATCGTCGATTGTGAAAATGTCATTTCTACTGAATTCACCAAGTATAAAAATAGTTTTAATGTAGATAGAGACATTTTCTGTTCATCATTTTCTAATGAGTTTTTCACTTTTAAACTAAGTCCATTATATCACATCATAATCTTACACGATGTGGTCATTCAACTCAGTTCGTCTAAATTAATAATAAAGTAATTTCTTATGGCCTGATAATGTGACGTAATGAGTTGAACGATTTATTTTGAAATAATGGACCTAGTTTTTTTCAGTATTTATATCACTTAAGCAAAAGGTTACGTACATCAATGGATAAGGCATCTAAGTTTATGATATTTCTCTAATGAATGAATAATTGAAAACACATACTTAAGATATATATTCATTCTGGAGAGTTAAGCATCATATACGATGACACATTTGATTTGTTGAAACTTATAATTTGACGCAAAAAATTAGAATCTAAAACTTACAAAATTGTCTAACATAATCAATTTAGAGAAAAAGTTTTCTTTTCACTGATTGTCTAGTCATTAAATATCAAATAATACTAATTAAATTGAATTTCAATTACATACTTCACCAATTTTATCGATTATCTCATTAATTCAAGATATAATTTCTTTCATTTCTATTCTGTGTGTTTACTCCTGTATTCATTCACTTCATTCCCTAATGTAATATCATCCAACTTACTAAACATTATTTCAACCTATTAGTCTAATGAGTTTTAATGTAATCAATTTTAGAGGATATTTATTCAATATAGTTAAAATAAATTTTTGTTATTATTATATGAAGATGAATTATTCATGTGAGAAGGTAGAATTTTTTTCCGAATGATTTTATTTAATTGATAAAAAACTTTTTAGTGAATCCTATTTTTTTTCTAATCCTGAATATTTAATTTTATGAACATAAAAGCCTTATAAGTAAGTAACAAAAGAGGAAACGTGATTGATAAAATAATATCATGTATTTATACATTTAAATGTAGTCATTATAATAATTGTAAATGCCTGATGAAACGTTAAGTAGTTAGTCAGCTAGTTAGTTTTATGTTGGGGATGCTTAATCCGCAGATGTCACTTGGTAAACTTCTTAATTCAGTAATTTATTTACAGAATTTTAAATTTCTTATTATCACGCTAAAACCACCCCTAATTGCTTTCAGTTTGTGTACCCCATTTAGAAAAACTAAACTTCAATGGTTAGTTTGATGAGCTAGTTTGTAACTCTTCCCATGATGCTTTTTTACTGTATATATTACGTGTGAATTTGTTATTTTTTGTTCGTATGCTCAGGGCAGTTGGTGAATTATATATATTGTTCCTACTGACTTTGGACTTGCTTCCTCTTTTTGGCTGGGCTGGATGCACAGAATAGCTTAGCTGACACTGGTGTCGTTGGTTTACGTTCCGTTCACGGATGTCAAGTGCAAGCATATCATTATTTTGCAATCTTGCCAAAATATATAGTTGACTTTAAGAATTTACTTCATAACCAAATTAATGAATGAATTAAACTTACATCAGTTTAAGATATATATCACAAATTTGAAAATGAAAATTATTTTCTTCTTTTTTTTCTCAAATACATCAATCACTTCAGTGATGATTTCGATATTTATGTGCAGTTCGTGAACTATTAACTCTTTGATAGTGACTTATTGGCACAAGAAGTTTTGGTTGACAAAAAAAATACTAGTAATGTGAACATTTCTTACTCCAGCGCTAGATTATAAAGTCTGCCTACTTTAGAGAAATGGGTCGATTTCTTTTAGTTCCAGTAAATATCTTGGTATTAATGGCTTATGGATCAATCGTGTCAGTCATTTGAACATTTTAATTGTTGATGTTTACAGGAGTAGTTTCCATGAGAATTGCTTTACATTGATAACAATAAGTCTACTGATCAAATATGTCAGTAATTAGATCTATTCAGATAATATATATGTGGCAGTAATTAATTTCAAACAACTAGAAATTTTTCTAAAGAAGTCAGTTATCACTCTATGCTCATATCTTCATTATTCCTAGTGAATCATTCTAATTTTTCTTCATAAATGTAGACCCTTAGCTTGTTTGCATTTTCATTTTCAAACAATCAAGCTAAATTCCAAATTTTCATCAGTTTTTCTATTTTACAATATAATTCAGATAAATTTTTTTGACTAATCTTGACTAAGCGCGTTTTAGATTTAAATTTGTTCTCTTTTTAATGACATGCTCAATGGTAAACATGAGCTGTTGATTCATTTTATATGTTTTTTGTATGAAGTTATCAAAGAGAAATGTTTATATCTTTCACTTGCGAAAATTTCAAAAATTTTGATATAATGACCATATAAGAGTCAATCCTTCACTAAGAACGTTTTTTCCACAGAATACCTAGATTAGATGTAGTACGATATTTTCTCTCTCTACATGCATTGTTTTTGTCAGAGAAAGTACCCTACACTGAAATATTTTCAGATTATTTGTACAACAATCAGCCTGACCATGGGCTGTTAACTTTTTGAAATGAAATTCTGAATAATTACGAATTCAAAGTAGAATTAATCTAATTTTAAACAGTTATGAAGTCAGGAAACGTAGTGAGATCTAGTTAATGCATTTTTATCTAATGTTACTCCGAATATTTGAATGAAGTGAAATAGTGAAACAGTACAAAGCATGCCGCAACTTGGAACTCTCAAAGCCAAAGGAAAAGTGCTGGACGAAGGAGCAGATTACGCTGAAAATCGGAAACAGACGGAAAGGATGGGTAGCAGTTGGGCAGAACTGTAAATGAAGACCCATGACGGAGTTAGCTGGAGATTGCTGGTCAGAGATTAATGCTCCATAAGGGGTAACAGATGTAAGTAACTTAGTGAAGCATAACTGAAGAATCCTACATTCAAATTGTTTTAGCGTTATCAATAAATACTATGGCTACTATTTTGTTTAAATTAAAACACAAAAACATCATTTGAAAGTTTTTTTTGCTAAATGGTGAAATATTGCTTTTAAAATTGATATCACTAGACAATAAATAGTTTGAGTAACCAAATAAACAGTACCAACATCTATGATAAATTTTCTTTTTCTGCTGGTATGAGTTGAATCGTTTTGACAGGTGCAAAGAATGAATAATGATAAAGTATTCAATTAATCAAGTTTATATCAAGGACTCTAACTGACTTTATCAAAATATATGAACTTATACAGTGATAGACTATCCGATTGTTCCATAAGAATTAACTGCTAAATATCCTTGTTTAGAGCAAAAAGTATTAAACACTATCAATTAAAAAATGAGAGACTTGTGGGTGTACGATTTTTCTTCACTTCAATATAGTGCCTATCTATCTATCTATCTATCCATTTAACTTTATTTCTGAAACAGTTGATGATGAATATGTATTTATTTCAAATGACTGATTTTCTTCTTTCATATGCTACAGTGTGTGAATTATCATTTAAATAAGTGAAGATCTCTAAAATGTTCAATAAAGACGATTTTAAAACAAGCAAACCAACATTAACAGAATAACTTTCAGGCTTCTCCTATCGAAAAAATCAGGTTTCAAACCATAAAGAGATTTCCACGTTAAATATGAGCATACATTTAATTTATCATGCTGATTTATAAACTTCGACAGAATTCTGTTTCGATTAGTAATAATCGAGTAATACTTTTTTCTTCTCCAGCGATTGGTCAGTGCGTTTAGTTCATTTCACTTCAGAAACCATTCGCAATGGGTAACATCTCAGAGTAATAATGCATTGCGTAATATTACTTTGAATCATCGTACATTTCATGAAAATTATGACCAGATCTTAACCGAAAGTACTTTATTTAGATCGAAAGTGATAAGAAATGTGGAATTATTTTTATTCTGGTTGGTTCACTCAAGGCCGTCAGTATATCATACTTTTACCGAACATTCTAACTGTTCCTTTGGAATCTGTCGTTTTACGACATATTTTTAAATCGTATTGCGTATTCATCCCCATACACCAGAGAGGTGAATCACCAGTGCTTAGATCATTCAAAGAAGCTAAAGACAATTCGATATCAATAATCAAATATTATACTCATAAAAATACAATCCCTCACAATGTACATATAAATCGAAAAACTCATATATGTCAGTCAATTTGACAATAACATTTTCTCCTCAGTGCTACATACATTGACCTTCAGTCTCAGGAACTTCTTTCATTCATCATATATACTTGAATAACTAATAATTTCTTCATTTAATTTGATAAAATTGTTATAGTTTCAAATTACACGTAATCTGATATATGATTAAAATTTTGTTACATTAAAATAATTTTCTGTTTGATCAATGTTTCAAATGTTAATTAAACAGCAGTTGAACTAGTTTAAGTAAACTTTAATTATGATGATTTTCTCACAATTCATTTTATGCGTAACTTTATTTCAAATCAAATCACACGAGATATGAAGAAGGAAAAAAGAAACGAACTTATATGATGTAGAATAGCTACATACATTACTAGAATTAAATTTTATTTAGAAAAAATTATCAACTATTACGAAATTTTAGATGAAAAATTCTAGAGAATAAACTGTTACATCTCATGACATATAAGTTGATTAAAAAACACTGAAGAAACATAGCTTTGAAAACACTTTCCATCTTGATTGAAGAATAGATCTAGATTGATGTTATTGTGAAATATGATGCTTGAACTATGTATGTCTTCATAAAGATGTATAGCTATCTATTATTTTTTGTTGTGATGGTACACAAATGTAAAAATTTTTAAACCATCATAGTGCAATGATACTATTTAAATGTTACGCTATAATGTTAAAAAACTAATTATCTAGCTTAAAATATATGGATAAAATATACTTGAATGACACTAAGTATTTATTAGTGAACTGCATATTACTTTTGATTTACATCTAAGCATGAATCTGGAAGGGACACTGATTACTTCCTACAATTGTTAGTATCAACGAACGTCTGCTTCTGTATTGCAGTGGCCTAACTATAGTTTTCAGCTAACAAGGTCATCAAATAAACCCCGAACAAATAGAAAACTTTTTTCATGAGATAGTTTTTCGTTCTACAGTTTATCTAAATCCATTGAGTCAAATTGCAGAAGCACTCAACATATCTCATAGAACACTATGCTTCTTCAGTTTGTTATATAGGGGAAGTGAAAATAAGTAGACTGTAATTGATTTCTTACCCTAATTCTTCAGTGCATTTCGTCTATAAAACATCATTATCCTTAGACTATGCTGAGTACACCGAAGATATGAAAAACTGATATTGAAATATTCAGTATAAAGGCCACAAATCAATATTAATGATATTTGGCTAATGGATGACCATAAAATCCTATTTATCGATCGCTTTACACGACTGACTAAACAAAGGAGAGAGAAAAAGCCTACCCAACGACAGAAAAACCTAGCAAATTAATTGTTTGAAAATGAACTTCTAAACTGCTTTACTAAAACACTCTGAGCGAAAATGGGAACCGAGGAAAGTTTGTAAATGAACAATAAGTCAAGAAAATAAGACCAAAGATCGGCCAGTAGTAAAGCATTATCTAAGCGTCTATCATTTAAAGGTGCCATATCCTGCAATTTAATATCGTTAAAGTTACAAAATAATTTGAAGAATAATCAACAAATAAAAATTACAGTTATCATTAGACTAAACCAATAGCTTACAGTAAACTGTTAAATTAGTAGTTAACTTTTTGTCAGATTCGGAGTTTCTCAAACGAAAAAAAAACAATAGTTATGCGAATTATAAACGGAGTTTTGAGTTCCAGAGAAATTCAATAGTCATTTTAATAAATAATTCGACTTGGTTTTAATTTACATACATACAGACTTTTCTCGCGTGTTTTCATGACTTACATTTAACTCATTCAAATATGATTGATAATCACATGTCTTCGAATTATTAATATTTAGTGTTATCACATGAATGATTGAGTGAACACTTAATCAGCTTCATGATTTTATAATTTAAATCATTTTATACATTTATTTATACATTATTCATCAACTAACTATTTAATCTGATGTTTAGTTGCGTTGTTATTTTTCTCATCAGATGTTATTGCAATTCTTTTTTTCTTGGATTATAAATTGCATGACAACAGTTGTTCGATTATTCATGTTTATCAATAGATTTTATAAATTCCAAGATGAAAAAATTCATTTTATTTTCATAACAGTCCCAAATTCATGTGATCTTTTACTGAGAAAAATGCACTCTGCTCATTTATCTTTATCATGATAGAATGAAACTCCGGGGTTAATGTTGGTCGCAAGCCCGGAGAAAAGAGGAGGGTTAGCGACCCCATCACGTAGAAAACTAACTAGCTAAGAAAACGAGAACAAGAATCAAAAAAATTGGGAATTTCCGGGATATAATTTATTATTTGAACTATAATTTCTTCTTAGGTATATTCTGTTACCTCATCATTACTTTAGTAAGAATGTAAAAACTGATGGTAAAAGATAAGTCACTCATATTCACTTTAATCGGTTTGTATATTTAGCTGTTTTGTTAGCGTTAACTCATAACTGGATAACTCCAATTCTGATCACAGTGTTTAAGACAAGAACATATTATAGACTCTAACGTGCACCAAAATTGTTTATTTATCTATACACTTTCGATTCTCTAAAAAAACGTTCTTATCAATGTAATAAAATGTTATTAATTATATGACACTCTTAATACAGAAATCATATTAACTTCCCTGCAATATTTTCCCCTATTTGATTATGCTCATACGATTCCATTTTTTAGTTATTACTGACAATCTAACAATACTTTTTGAAGGAATTTTGTTCTCTGAGCTGGTTGACTTGATCGAGATGCTTTCACTGTCTTTCTGGAAAATATCACTGGTACAAACCTCATAACACAATATCTTACTATTCTTTTTCTAATATAGCTGTTTAACCTGAATGTCTGCACCTTTTGTAAGTATTTCAACTATGGCTTTTGTGAAATCTAATATTTTTAGCCAATAACACTAACTAATTCCATGAAAATCTTTCATGAGTATTTCCTTATTAAACGGCTAGTATACAAATAAATGTATAAACTTTATGACTGTAGGGTGCAAAGTTGATTTTCTGAGAATGCAATTATTCCCTCAAATACATCTTTTTGTATCGTACAAGGATATTTATGTGGTCGCACTATCTAATCAACTGTTTGTTCTGCTTCGTTAAACAAAACAAGAGTGCATCTATAATATTTTTAATGTATCAGAATCGCTACTTTATTTTTACTTTGTAATCCCGTCTAAATTTGATTTGGCTTCTAATTATAAATATTATTTGAATAATTTTTGAGCACTTAAAGTTATTGAGATTGAAATAGTTCTCACATATTCGTTTCTTTTTGTTTTTACAAAAGAACATAAATCTTGAACAACTTGGAAATTAGGAATGATTAGCTTGTTTGCTTAGTTCTATGAAACGTTTAGATTTTTTTTGCTTTCAATGAATCTGTGTTAATGACTAAAAAGTATATTAATTGTTACATTTTATTATGTATATTGAGCAATGAATATTTTTCCATCAATATTTATTAGCCTACTTCGTAATGTAACGAATATTTAACGAATAATTCTGTTAGTGATTTGAATGCCTGTCTTTCCCAGAATTTCAATTTTGAAACCTGCTTAATTTTATGAGAAATAGTGTTATTTTTTAGGTTAGCTGAATGAACCAGTTCACAGCACGTTTGCATTAATGAATTGTATGTCTCCATTATATTGACTAACAAGATCGATTTGGCTTGAGTTGATAAGAGTTGGTACTTCAAGTTATGATCATATTCATAAAATCATATTTAGAGCTCAACACTCACGAATGAAAGGATATAATGAAAGATGTCGCTTTTTTCAGTAATTTTACTATTAACTATATGTATACAATTTATTTTTAAATCTTTACAACAGTCATAAAATTAATATCAGTTCGAACTGATAATATTATCCTAATAAAGTTTTGTTTGCTACTGACCAGCTTACAGATGAATTTTCCCCGAACACTTTACAAAAGTTGGAACCACTCTGAGTCAACTATGTGTGGTTTGTATATATACGAAGTGACTGATGATACTGCTTTCTGAAAAATTCATTATATGCATCATGAATATTATTAGGTTTTGATTTATCTACTAATTGGCATCTAGTTCTTCCTTGAAATTTAAATTTCTGAGTTTGATTTATTTGAGTGTTTATGGGTGCATATCTGTGAGGAGTAAAAAAAATAAGATTAAACTGTTTTCTGTACCCAGTACTAAACAACGATTCGTTGATTGATTCCTGTTTGTGTTCAGAATTAATTCAAAGCGTAAACACATTTGAGAGAACCATCTAAATCAATTATGTATTACTCTCTCTGTATTTCGCTTTTGTATATTGGATATATAGATTTTATTCACTCTTCCATTTTTAAGAGTGTCTTCTTTATACTATGTCATTAGAAAATATGTATAATTTAATAAAACATTTCTGGTAGCTCTTTGAATCAGTTAACTTCAAGTATTTTATCATACACCATCTTATCGTTTTATTCAACAAAACAGAAAGGATCAGTAAAGACCAATAAAAATCAAAAGAAACTCATTACACTTTAGTACGTGCCAGTGTTTGAAGCGATAGGTACTAAGTTTTGGTTCTGAGTGTGAAAATCTACACTGTGATGTGGGGACATTTAGCTAATGAATCTGGAATGAATCGAAATACAAGTCATGAACTTCACTCAGTTATAATTAAAAGAATCCTTTCTTCAAACAGACATCATTTTATGTGATCTTAAATATCTTTAAATTCAAATTATTTATCTAGATTTTTATTTAACTGCGAAATCAAATTTCGCCATCACGTTTGGCCAGTATTCTCTAAGACTGAACATATCTACTACTTATATAGTGTTTAGTAGTAGTCGAAAAATAAATAAAAGAATCAAACAAGTAATCATTTACGAATAAATAGATAGAAGGATAATTTTTGACGCAAGTTGAAATTTCTTGGTGCACACGTGAAAACAACAATGTTGGATAGTTTGAAAATATTCATACTTGAATAAGACAAATGTTCAATATTTTCTGGTTTTTATTGATTATTCTGCTGATGTTAGGGTTACGATGAAAACTGTCTTTAAACCTTAAAATAATCTTCATTAACAATCTGAATGGTTCCATTTATGACGGAGTTTAAAATCTTTCTTAATAAAATAGTAAATCATTAAGCCAAACACCTATAAAATCACAATAAATTCTTATTTTACTTGTAAAATAACGAAATCTATTACTCCTAATAGGACTTGCGAACTGTTACTTCACTCTAAATAAAAACTGTGACGGGTAAAAAATATAACTTGCAGTCTGCATCATTATGTGAGGGTAAGGTACTTGATTAAACACTATGATAGACAAATCTCTACCATATCATGGGTTTAAACCGTCAATTTCGAAAGTTCTTATTTTGAAAACCAGGTTATGGAATTTAAGTGAACAGTGGTTTTTTTAAAACTAACTTTCCTTCATGATTTATCGTAATATCTATCTATAACAGTGATGAATCAAACATACAGATATAATAATTTTCAAAAATTCTTTTAGTATGCTGTCTTATTTTATCAAACTATGAATGGATATTCAGATTCAAGTTGGCTGAAACTGTATTGAGCGATAAAAACTGTATCTTAAACCTTTGTCATGAACAGTAAATTTTCAGTCAAGTATCAAAAGTATATGTATATAAATTTATATCTAAAGTGTTACGTATGCGTAATTTTAAACTGATACACTAAAATGCCGAATATTCAAACAATGTTCCTAATGAAGACACTTACATTTGCTGATACATGTTTTAAACAATTGAATTATTTGTTTTATTAACTTATTCTCATTACTCAATAGAATTTGAATTTCAGTTACATGAAAATCTTGAAACTGCCTAGTATTTCATATTGTTGATAGTTGAATTAAACATTATAAAAATAATTCTACTTGAAATGTAATTTTTCTGAATATAACAAAAATCATTTCTTATCAGTAACAGGTACTTGTATCTTTGTACATAGGTTCAGTTAAAATGTGAACAAATGGTAAATTAACTTTGGCCAACCTGTAATCACGGAAAAAGTAAAACTACAGGTGAATAAAAATGTAACTAATCTTTCAGAAAATTCAATAAAATCCGTTTCAACAACTCTTATGAATAGATGATTTCAGTTATTAAAGAATCATGTTTGATAAATGTGAATATCACATAAAAAAAATCAACAACATCATATGTTTTGTTTAGAAATAAATGCACAATTTAGTTGAAATTTGCTTATTTCTTCGATTGGATGCATATTTCAATAAGTACATGATAAAATAAATTACAAGAAAAAGTAAATTGACTTTTAAAATATTTAGATGTCATATTTTAATAAAAGCTAAATTATGTTTTATATGACTATGTACATATATCTATATATATTCTATTCGAAATTTTTTTCTTAATGCTTTCCCAATTTTCGATATACATAATTCATCTTCCAAATTTTACAGGTTGTGCATCAATGTAGAAATCAAACATTTAAGATATCAAAATTCACTGTATCTATGCATTTTTGTTTAAGTGTGCATACAGCATTTGTATTGCTTTTATAAACGTTCTGATCCAAGACAAGAGCACTATTGCTATCCAAAAGGGAAAAGGGTACGGTATATGAACTGTTTTTTTTATGTATCTTGATAATTAATTTTGGTAGTGAAATGAATGAAATTATGAAACTATTTCTAGAAATGTATGTTGATTTCTTCTAACTGTATTTGTTGTAAGCGTCTTATTGAAAAACGTACATCAGTTACTGAGTTGTACAACTTCATTTGCCAAAATACCTAAAATGTCTGTTACAGATGAAATCAAAACAAAATCTGACACAGACTAATATAAATATAATCCCATTAGAATTAAAAAGAAAATTACAGCCTAATTAGATCATGAGAACAATTACAAATGAATACTTCATAAAACTGAAGTGTTGGGGACGTTAGATCCCCAGAACTCACTTGATAAATGTCTTAATTTTGGATTTCATTCATGAGCTGATCAGCTGACCTTGAGATCACATTTCTCACCAGGAAAATCCTTGGCTGTGACTGATTGATGTGTTAATTTAGTACGCTATTTTTGTTACTCTCTCAAGGACGTTTCTGTGATGTATAGATAAACGCGACTTGTGTGCTTGTGATCATTGTATTTTCTGGATGTTTGTAGAATACACTTTATGCACTAAATCAAGACTTTTTCTTCAGTTAGTTGGGGCAACGGATCAGAGTAGCCGATCGTGTCACTCGTTCATTGTCTCGTTCTCGTTTATCAACTAAGGTGAACTCTTAATAGTTCCAAGCATATCAAGTGACGAGCATAACATGAAGTTCAACCTAAAAGTATTTATCATAACTTTTCAGTCAATTCTATTTACTTGTATTCAATGTTAATTCTGCTCAAGTGTGTTAATTTTAAACCATCCATTTTAAGAAACGGCATCATTCATGATTAAGATGATTATTTGAATCAAAACTCAAAAAGTATAAAATAACTAACGTTAAATTAAGGAAAAATAAAAATGTAAAAATTGCGAGATGATGGAAAAAATTTGTAGCTCAAGTGGATGATTGTGGTGGTGTTTCGTTCTCCAGCTCAGAGAATTGTTTTTTGAGTGATTGAACAATTCAATGTCATGTGATGTGTTAATTTTATCAAGTGAACTAAGGCTGTTAAGATAAACGAATAAAATGAACATTGTATACAAACGATTTGTTCTATTAAATTGTTTTTAGTAAAACTGCTAACATACTATACAGGTGCTTACAAATTCATCAAGTGTAGCAACAGCTTATTCAGATTTAAATACTTAAATTCCTGTAAATAAATATAAAACACAGAATAGTAAGGGCACATCAATTAAATTCATCATATACTCTTCAGATTTCGACTATGAAGAACATTTTTGATAGATTATCTAGCGTATAAATCATTTGAATAAGCTTAGTTTCATGTTTTTACTGTCAAGTATCTATAGCAAAAACGTACACCCGTAATTCGATGTCTAACAATTAAAAAATTACAAATTAGTTAAATAAACCAAAAAGAATACTAATCAAATGAAAACTAAAAGTTCGTGAGAAAATAACTCATTAAGTAAATTTCATTTGTTTGATTCTGGTTACAAACAAGCATTTCTGCAATGTTTATATATACTTCCATCTTCCAAGTATTTACGATGATGTCCATGACGATGATAAAGAATAAGTCATTGTTGATTCTAAAACAAAGAAATTATACTTTTGTCTTTTTCTCTCATCCTTTCTTCATTCTATTTATTTGAATGCTTTCGATGATTCGAATAGAAAATATTAATAGTTATGCTTTCTTTGCTTTATACATTGACTGATTTCCTATCGGTAAGATAATTTCGTTCATTTATTTTAGACAACTAATATTAAAAACAGTATTTTCATTTTTGTCAGATCATTAATCATGGAATGATGAAACTTGTCATAAAGATATCGGAATCTATCTGACTTTGCTAAAAGTTTACTTTGGTATATATATATATATATATATAAATGTGTGTCCATATAGGTACTGTCTAAATGAAACAAAAGCACGAGGAATACAAGGAAGAAAAGATGAAAAAAAATGTGAAAAGGAAATTTAAGCGAGGCTATTTAGGAAATTAAATATTTATGAATAGTCTAAATGCATATGCTTTGCCAGAACAACACAACAACAGGTTCATTAATTGATTACTTTCAAACAACCAATTTTATTAAAATTTGAAGAATATACGCCAAAAGGAAGAAAGCATAGAAAGCACATCTTAGCTGTCTCGGTAAATAATATTCAAGCCGTTAAAATTCATATTTCAATGTAATAATTTATTGACAAAATTTATGTATTTTATGACAATGCACGAAACTGACTATCAGATTGTCACATTTTCCGACATCACTCGGTATTTGGGAAAAAATAATATTCATATTTCATTTTTAACTAGTTTCCCAATCTATGGTCAAAAGATTTGCTGGTATATTATATTATTATGCATAAAAGATCAAGAAGTATGGATGAAAAAATTCAAAATAGTTTTCTTGACCGTTTGTATTGGATCATTTATCTATGAGGAAATTTCATGCAACTGAAAAAAAAACGTTTGTAATGAAAAGACCATTTTCCTACATTTTTGATTCCAAATATCTATTAAATGTTTATTGTACTTAGTAAAGTCGTGTACACAAAATTTTACTCTGTTTGAAATATTTTATTTATTTACGGTGTTTTGGTGAAACGATCAATGATGCTTTGTACATAATTACCTACTTAATTCATAATTCGATCTGTTACATTTATGTAGATTGATGGTCTTTTCTGGTTTTCACTTGTTAACCCACTTTAGACTACCAGAGCAAGTTTTCTGTAGGTTCTGGAACTTTTGTTTAGTCTTTTATATATACAATACTGTTTATTGTTGATTTCACTTGGTCATTTATACAACATGAATTAGTTAGTTTCAGAAGTTTGTTGTGCTACTAATTATCAAAATCCCACTTACGTTAGAATCCCGCTAAAAAAATCAAGGCTTTGATCATGAAAGAAATGTGTTTTCGCTTTTAGTATATCTCAGTCCTAATAAGTCAGTTCTCTTTCCTATTGTAAGATAGGATTATTCGACTATAAACATGAACTCCCGGTGTTGTTTTTAGGTAATTTTATAAAAGCCCAAGATAAATAATTTACTTATTTGGAACATTCAGATGCTTGATGATGAGCTCTGCTGTTTTAAAAAAATTCTAGATTGCTGTTTATTGAATAGAAAGATTATTTGTTTGTTTAATTAGTCAACATTTTCGGGTATTACTGCTTCACTAAAAGTAATTTATCCGAAAATTTGTTTGTTAACTTACCTTTACTTTGGCTAAAGAACATTATTAGATCTGTAGTAGAAATAAGGTGAAGTATAATATAAGTATAAGAAGTTTAATAATATAAAAGGTGACAACACTAAATTCGATTTTTAAAGATCTTTGGGTACATCATCGTCAATTTTTATCTATTTAAAATGTTCTACTAAGGCTCCGCAACTCCACATACTTAGTGGAGGAATAATACAATTGTAGCTCTCAAAACTTATTTTATTTACGATAAAATTGGCTGGTTTAAACAGTTCTAAGGGTTGCCAACAAAAATTCGAACCAACTAAGCGTTTATTAATTGCAATAACCTCATCAAAATACCAAAGAGAGGCGATCTCAACAGATATGATATCTACAGGGGCATCACTTTTCTCATAATACCAGGCAAATTCTTCAGCAAGGTATTGTTAAATAGAATGAAGGACTTCGTAGACGCCCAACTTCGAGACCAACAGGCTGGATTTTGTAAGGATCGACTGTGTACCGACCTAATTGCAAAATTACGGATCATTGTGGAGCAACCAACTGAATGGAACTCACCACTGCTCATCAGCTTCATTGACTACGAGAAAGCATCCGATATTGTGGACAGGACAACACTATGGAGGCTTCTTCAGTACTACGGCGCTCCTGAGAAGATAGTCAACATCATACAGAATTCTTATGATGGATTAAACTGCAAAATCGTGCACGGAGGACAGCTCACAGACTTGTCCTAGATGAATACCGGTGTCAGATAAGGTTGCTTACTCCCACCCTTTCTCTTTCTCCTAGTGGTCGACTGAATTATTAAAACGTCAATATCTGGAGGGAAGCACGGTATGCAATGGACAGCTAGGACGAAGCTGGACGGTGTAGATTTCGCAGATGACTTAGCTCTTCTATCGCACACGCAACAACAAATACAAGAAAGAAGGACCAGTCTGGCAGCAGCCTCCGCATCAGTAGGTCTCAAAATACATAAAGTGAAAAGTAAGTTTCTGCGATACACCAAAGCATGAGCCAGCCAAATCACTCTCAATGGAAATGCCTTGGAGGACGTTAACACTTTTACATATCTTGGCAGCATCATTGACTACCAAGGTGGATCCGATGCCGATGTGAGGGCGCGGATCGGCAAAGCAAGGGCTGCATTTCTACAGTTGAAAAATATCTGTAACTCCAAACAACTTTCAACCAAAACCAAAATCAGGATTTTCAACACAAATGACAAGACAGTTCTACTGTATAGAGCGGCAACTTGGAGAACTACCAAAGCCATCATCCAGAAGATACAAGTGTTTATTAACAGTTGTCTATGCAAAATACTTCGGATTCGTTGGCCAGACACCATCAAAAACAACGTACTTCACATTAGTAACTAATATTTTTGACATTTTTATAAATTAAACGTTATACATAAAATAAAATGTCCAAAACTTCGTTTTTAAATCTTTATATTATTCTGTCAATACATTTACGTTTTTCCATTTGATAAAATGAACTGAATTATTCCAAAGTTATATGTTCTTCCCAGTAATTATCTGAGAGTTGTTTTCATAAATTTTCATTGAGAAGTAGTCTTATTTCATTGTATAGTTAATATAAAATTGTAAATTATAAGTGAACTAAATGTTAAGTGCATGATGATAGTGAATAAGCAACTCTGCTAAATACAATGAACGAATAAGTTCTGGTTATGCAATAGTCTCTCAAACACTTGAGAGACATTTATGTTTCCTTAATTAGTACAAAAAATAATTATAAGCTATAGCAAGAGAATACAAATTTTAAAGTTGGACACCATTTATGGATTATACACCACTAGTAGCTAACATTTACGCTGTAACATGAAATACGAAATATTCTTTTTAAGATTATTTAGTTTACAAAATAGAATGAAGGAAAAGTCCATGAAAAAGTAACGAAGGATGACTGGTACCCAAATGAATATTCACCCATCATTTTGAGTCCCATACTTAAGTATGTTTGCTCCGAATATATTCTAGAATAACATCACATCTGTCAACTTCTGTGCACATTATTTTGAACGTTTCTTTCCAATAATGTGCGTAAGTACAAACTTTAATGACTAAATAACGCAGTGATGAATAAAAATATTCACTTAACTGCAAGTTTTAGCGCATTACTGTATATCTTGATTGTGAATTATTCGTTAACGTATTTTAGACTAACTGTCTAGTATTATCATCCATTTAAAGCATTCATAATTTTGCACTTTTGTTAATCGATAACTCGTTTTTTTTAGTGGAACATCTGAACTACTTATAAATGGTAAGTAACCAGACATTATATTTAAAAATTAGAAGCTGTCTCTGCTGTGGACAAAATTCCTATGACATTTTTTAGTCACATGCTTCCCTGATTCTCATTAAGTTTATATTGAGAAAATCTTTATCATGACAATGAGCTTATTTGACAGTTTCTTTAAAAGATCACAATCCATCAACATGTTTAATTAATCTTTCTAAGAACCCTAAACAGTATTTCACATTCTCAACGGATACTTTAACCAAGATAGAATACACACCATATAAAATTTCCTATCTACCAGCTAACTCAATAACTGTTTGACTATCACTCTAATCTTTTATCTATCAAATGGGGAAAACTAGTCAAACCTAACTGATGAGATATTGGCACCTGAAGAAACGTTGTCTTGGAGATTTAAGAGCGTTAGGAAACACACCTACCTTCAGAGGTTCAGGATTCAGAGGCGGTTTGATAGCTATGTTGTTTTTTTCTATTTTTGTTCTCTCACTAAAATTTTTGGCTATCAACCTTTCAACTCATTTTTACTATCTTTTTTCACTAAGTATGCAGCTTTGAAATACTTTTAATAACTGAAAACATACTTTTGCATTTCCACAAAACCCTATTTGAAAACTAATTACTCCGTTAGATAAATACGCAAATAAACCTCAAGAAAACTGTTTTGTATACAGTTTTAGTGTCACTGATCTTACCCCCTACGAAATACTCCTCATTTGCATTAGCGCACGTGTTAAATCTTTTTTTCATTGCTTAACATATTTCTAGGGGTTTATTGTTATTGAACCTTCCTACAAATTTAAAAAGAGAGAAGGTAAAACTTGAAGAATACGAATAATTCATAATGTTTCACTGCTTTCTTCGTCTAAATAGACGCTGATTCAAAATATTTAAGTATGTTAACAAACCCGAGTATTTCCTTAGAAAGAGAGTTGTTCACTTGCCATATCGTTTATATTTTGACGGAATTATGTGTATAGACGAACTTCTGAAGCTCCATTCACTACTAATCCTCAACATGGGTAACTGGTTGAAGGAAAGCACTCAACAAATAAACGGTTGACCTCAACATAAATTGTCCTTTTGTCTACACAAACTTCACTGAAACACTTGATACTCTTGACAAAACATATTCCTTTAAATGTTTTACTTTCATTTAGGCTTCGAACATCATGAAATTCATGGTAGTTTTTCCAAAAAATGACCGAAAACGTCAGTGGTTCATTTTATGTATTTATTGAAGAGATCATGAAGTAGCTTATTATCTTGAGGGTTCACTTTTTATAAGTTAAAACGATTACTTTGTAAGCTTGACTTCTTGACAACCCATGTATTTCTTGGCCTTGTACATATTTACACAAAAAGTCAGCTATCAAAATTCAAGTATTTTCTTTGTCTGACAGAACTGACGGTTAGTATGTAGCTGTGTTTCATTTACAATTCAAGATAGATACAAATCACAATATGTTTCCCTTTTTCTCTACTTCAACTCTAATAATCCTTGAATAACTTAACTAACTGGTATCTGGCCTCAAGTAAATGATTCAGAATATGTTTTACATATGCACACATTTTACCTACTTTTCTAACTATGGTATATGATCAGTGAACGTTCAGATCAGAAAAATTTTTGTCAGGTCATTAAGATCTTAATTTCATTAATTTCATTTGTCGGGGGTGAATTAGAGTGATACAAAGTTAATGATAATCGATTGACTTTGGCTCATGCGACGCCTAGTAATTAAGGCTGATCTTTTAATTCGGAAGAAGTAGGCCAACTGAGCATATATACCAAGTGTCTGCGTTGTCCAATCCTCTGTCTAAATGTCGATTCATCGTATGACCAATAACTTTTGTGACATAAAATTAATGGTTTGCAAGAACTGTTTCGTATAATAACATCCTTACTTATTTAAACATCAGAAATAATATAGATATTACCTAGTTGAAAAATCCTCATTTTATTGAATGAGAACACAAATAAAAAATTCTTCAACTCAAAATTCTCTTTTTATAATGTAAAAGCAAACTATTATATCAAAAAGTGGGAAGGAAAGTTTAGAGAAGTGTGATTTCATGTTTATCTTTTCTTTTCAAGAAAAATTTGTTCAGTGATTCAGTGCTCTATCATTTCAAAGGTTTATTTATAGTGCCTATTACTAATGTGAGGACAATGGTGCTTATGAAATTAAGAGATTTTCAATATTCTGTTCAGTGTATGAATGTATACCTATCTTTTAGGTGAAACAATATCTGAAATGTTTACATTGGAAGGATAGTCATTATGATTAAATTTATTTCATCGAACACTTCTTCTCTTCTTTTTAGGATGTCTTTTCTTATTTCTCATTTCGACTATTTGTTGAGCTTGTTTCTTTAAAGCACTTCTAGTTAACACATCATTATCATCGAGTTCATCGTCATCATCTATATTAAAATAAAAAAAAGGGGATGATAATATTGTAAAACTCTTGCATTTTAATACAAGTTATACAGTACTTGGTAAAATTTTAACGAAATTTAAAGCATTTAGTAGTTGATCGAAAACTAATTAGTTCATTGTTAGAATTTCGAAAATGTAACCCACAACGGTAACAGTCAAATTCTTTAGTGGGTGAACCATTAAGATTACCACTGCTGAAGTAGATGTGGAACCACACATCGGAAACATACGAGCTACCTTACTTAACCTAATATTACAGTTTTATCAGCGTAAACTTCAACTGTTCCAATGCTATTGTTGGAAACATTTTATGCACTTCCAATAATTATTATACTCTAATGAGGGAGGTGTTCAGATAATCGATAGCCTGTATAAAAATTTAAACCAAGATTGATGTATATATATAAATATTTGAAAAAATATGGTTATGCAGTACTCACCGTCAGGATTACCTTCATGCTTCGCGCTTGGAAATTGTATTCTCATATTGTTATCTGGTAATTTGCTATCAAGCTTTGCATAGAACTTGAATATAATTTTTTGAAAGAAAATATATATTACTGATTTTGAAATAGTAATAAAAATAACATAAATAAGACTGAAATTATGGCAAAACTTCCTCTGTCTGATGTAAATATACATTAACTTTGTTGCATAACAAAAATTCTGTTACATTGTTCAGAGTTAAGTAACACTAAGAAAGTGTATGAAGATAAAATAGAATTTGGGATTATTTCAATCAATAAATTATTGGAATTTGAAACCAGTTGACTAAAAGTAATTAATGGTTATAATTTCCCGACCGTAGCTGCTACCTCGACGTGGTGGTCGAGCTTGCCTATCGTGATGACCCAACCGAGCTATACTGGCTGGAACATATGTTCCTGAAGGTCCTGCCATGCCAGGCTGGTCGATTGGAGAACGATGAGACTAAAAGCAGCTGCCCAAGGTCTGAGGACGAAGTCGTACTGCTGACTGCAGAGGGGTGTGACAGCAGTAAGGTGTTTCCCTCGGACAACCAGCATCTGCAGCGATGCTGCCTTCTCATAAGGAAGGAAGGGTTAGAAAAGGTCGGCTCTAAAAATGTCACACCTCCCCCACCTCACGGATTTCCGTCTCCTTGGGTAAGGGTGCCCACTAAGGGCCTTTAAGAACGGAGCTAATCCTCAAAATATTTTTCATAAAAATGCCGTGCGTGACCGGCCTCAAGCAGTTATCCCTTGGACTCTGTGGTCACGCTCCCAGGTCTCGAAGACCAACACTAATCTATCTTACTTGTCAGGTTCTTCAAGAAGCAACCTTCCACGGTGTGGGGAGTCGGGAAGCGACAACCGCCCACATACCCGACCAATCTGGTCGAAATCAAATCCTTCCTACACCCCCTAATGTCTCTCTTATCTCTACGACTAACTCTACTCACACTCCCTTTTCTCACTGCACCGCTAATGCAGACGAAGCGAGATCACGAAACGTCGTTCCTGGTCTCCTTAAACCCCGTTCTAGTCTACATGCTGGAGCATTTAATGTACGGACATTGTGTCAAATAGGGCAACAGGCATCATTAGCTAGGACTTTAGAATCTCGTGCCATCGATGTATGCTGCGTCTCGGAAACGCGCATACAGGATCCTAGTAAAATTATTAATCTGATTTCACCTTGTCAAAATAAAGAAGTAGCTCGATTTACTCCTCGTGTATCTGGAAGCCCTGATGCTGCTTCCAGGGGTCTTGCTGGCGTAGGCATAGCATTGAGTCGTAGAGCTGAACAATCTCTCCTTGACTGGATCCCAGTAGATAGTCGATTGTGCGCTGTCCGACTAAACGGGACAGTAAGGGCTCGGAAAGATAGGGACACTCGCCGTTGCCTCTTCGTCGTAGCTGCAGTTCAGACGATGTAAAAGATGAGTTCTAAAGAATGGTTTTAATTCACATTATATATATACATTTATATACAATTAAGTGGCGAATTGGTTTTTGAAACAGAAAGGGAAATAAAGCCACCCAATTTACAGTTAGTGTCTGTTTTCTGTGGAACCACACGCAAAATTAAAAGTGGGTAAAAGATAAGTCATTACTAGGTGATTTATGCTCATCAATTCAATCGACTTATTGATCATTCTTTTTATTTGAAGATGAACTCATATTTATGATATTTTAATTAAATATTTTGGAAACAGACAACGCTTATTATTCTTCAATCCTATTCCTCAAGAATGTATCTAATCTATAGAATAGGGCTCATTTTTTTTCTTCCTCCGAAATAAAATATCACTTTGAACGTCACAATTATTCTCATATATTTTAATAAATTTGTTGAGTCTTCAATACAGCACATGTTGATCAGTGACCAATTTCAAACTTATCTAGCTAGCCCTCAGTACTCATCAAAATTCTGTCAATTTTAATTTCAGATTGTGCCAGTTTTTTATTTTATTTTAATATCACCCAATAAAGGTAATTAAATAAAATATCTTAAAAAAAATTCACTTACTTCTTCTTGTTCTATCAAATTAAGTTGTTCTTCAATATTAATATCATTCAAACTGTCCATAAGTTCATCTAATTTATTATTACATATTTTCAACATTTCTGGTATATCATTAATATCAATAACATTTTGTTCAGCTACTAATTTTTTTTCTTCACCTTCTTTATGAAAATGTTCCACACCTTTTGTGATATTCACATTGAGAAAAGATAATTTATCATAAATATGATCAACTCCAGTTTTACATTCAGTTAGAAGACGATTAGCACTTTCAACATTTTCATAACACTTTACACGACGTTCTGCTTCTATTTGTGCTTCATTTTGGTATTGTTTTATCACTTGATTAGCACTATTATAAAAAAATATTTTACTAAAAATTAGCTTCGTGATTATGGATGGAATTACAAAATTCCTAACATTATATCCATAAAAACTGTTTAAATTTAATCTACATTAATTTTTCCCAAAATTACGGAACTGTAATGGAATTTGAATTATTCAAGTACTTACTGATAGCCATAACTTAAGTAGCATCGGTGTATGCTATAGGAGTTAAACTTTCTAACAGTTTTAAAATTCCATACAAAATCAGTAGTTTTCTATTGTTCAGATGACGATAAACAGAATTTCAGCTCTCATAATGCTGCCAGAATTCAAGATTCAATAGTACTACAATGAGTCATTACTTAAAGAAACGCTTACAACTATGCTATGTAAAACAACTTAAAATATTTTAAAATACCTTTCTAATTCCGCTTCACCGGAATATTTAAGTTCCTCGTATTCTTGCTGCAACTGATCCCTTTGCTTACGAAGTTTCTGGCATTGTTCTTCAGCCTTGTCTTTCAATTCATTTAGATTTCTTAAAGTTTCTCCTTGACTTTCGAATCGTTTGACAATGTGATCAAGATCAGACAGTCCAGTGACTTCTTTAATAGTCTGAAATGACTCTTCAAATTTAAATATTTTCATTTGTTGTTCTTCTGTTGCACTTATCCCGCCTGTTCCGGAAATTCGGTCTCCAGTCCCAATACTGCCGCCTTGGACACTTCCGCTCTGTACGTCAGCAGATGAATCTCTACCTTGCTAAATGTTGCGCGAAACATTACACACAAAATTCTATAGGTTGTTATTTCAATAAACTAATCTGGATAGACACACTATATATATCCACCCAAAAGTAATGAAAACAAATCGTCATTGTGTCAATTACAAAAGAAGGTTAATATCCAATGGATTATCTCAATTGTTCTGCTTTTATATGGAATTATTGTGTTGATAACTTCTGACAACAATATTAAGCATTGAATTAGTGTTTCTAGCGGTTTCAAACAAGCATGAAGTTTGAGCATCATATTGTGGCTTCCAAACAACTGGCTAACAGTTGCCACTATTTACTATGGTAGAAACAGGTGTATTTATTTATTCAGAACACCCATAAGTTCTAACTGTGAAAATGGAGTTGAGATATTTTTAAATGGCTTTAATCCAGTAAGCTAGAGGAATAGCAGTGTATATACTTTTACGCACAAAGAGATTTATTAATTTTGACGGAGACTAATGTAGGGATTGACAATGGATACAAGTGTATTCCCGGGGTTACGGTTGCATTATCACTACTGTATCTTTGAGAATGCTTAAAACTGTAATAAACCATGAAATACGAGCACACTGAAGATGATTAGTGGCTACCTCATGTTCTGATTTAAATACACCGTGAAGTTATTGAATGCCGGTCTGAGCCATGTTGGTGGATGCAGAACATCTGGCTAGTATTGGTGTGATAATTTGATCAATCGTTGGGGAATTCAGCTCAAAATCGTTCATAATTTTTTGGATGTATTCACAGGATTACTTCATATATATCTCCCCCTTGACTTATCTTAACCTTTTTCTCGGTGCTTTTTTGCATTTTGATATGGAATCATTTGGATCTTTTGGCCTCTATCTTATTAGCTTTATCTCGTCATCGTACTATGGTTTATAGACTTATTAACACATATCTATGATAAACTTCTTGTCGGTGATAATGATGAAAGGTTTTCGCCTGGTGTATGAATCATACGCTTTTGTCATTCAGTTCCTTCTCGATTTTAAAGAAGGGTGTCGGTGAACCACGTTTTTTCTAGCTGACTTCAGTACCAATCAAAGTAAGATATTAAATGATATGTCTTGTAAACTTAAAAGAATGTATCATTCACATTCATCAGTCATATGTATTGAATCGTTGTATTGTGTTTCAGTGATAAAATTTATGCGTAATAAACGTAAAAAGTGCCCGGGTTAATGCTGTGATTTGTTAAAGCGATATGATTGATTCAACAGGGTCAGTTGCTTTCCTAAGACGAGCCCAACACAAGAAGAAATACCTGAGCAAACTAACTTATCTAAACAGTATGTAGTTCTGTAAGCCTTCCATATTCATGCTGACCTCATTAACTTTATCGAAAACGCCCTAGCTAAAAGCACTCGGTCCAGCATTCAAACCAGATCACCGTGGGGAATGGTGTGCAACGCATTTTCCCGTATTAACTTGAAACCTCAGTCCACTCAACCCACGACACCTCAACCACCATTCAAATATACCTCTGATCCTCCTTAATCCTGACTTCTAGTTTGACTTGGCTATGGATCTAGACCTTAATGATGTTGTCAATAAAAGCGTTGTCCAACTCTGAATATCTAAGTCACAAATTTTACCATGGGTAGGAGTTAAATAATTGCTTGAATAATCATATTTTGTAAATAAGCTGTTCTCTTAGTAGGTTCATTTTAAGCGCAGCTTACTTGATATTCACCCTTATCAAAAGCGACCTTTTTTCCTTCGGCCGTTCTCCTCATCTTTGCGAGTTCGATTTCTCGACGTCGGCGTTCACGTGCAATATGTTCTTCTTGAAACTTCAACTCTTGTTGTGCTGCATCTCTAGCTAGGGTGGCATCATTGTACATTTGTTGTAGTTCTAAAATTTCATCTTGAGTGGCTTTTATTTGTTTTTCAAGGGAGTCAAGGTTGTGCTCATATGTTAGATGTTCCTAGAAAGCCAATTATATGTATATTTACAACTAACATGTTCAAGCTTTTCTTTTATTTGTTCATAGGTTTTTCTGATGTGTTCCGCTTCATGGTATTTTAGCTGAGCCTTATCAAGTCGGTTTTCCAAGGTTCTTAACAATTTCCCCTCTTTGTTGGTTCCTGCGTCAGTTGCGTTTCCGTATTCAATAACTTCCATAATCTCTCTATACCGGGATTTAATCTGTTCAATCTTCTTCTCTTTTTGAACGATCACATGTTTCAAAGAATTAAGTTTCTTTTTCGCATCACATGTGCGATAGTCCAAAAGTTCGACCACAACCTTAAAATATCGGGTATATTCATATAATAGTCACTTACAGCCCCAGTTTTGTTGGCCATACAAACTCTATCAACCTGTCGATTGTGTAACACATAGTTGATAATGTGTTGATCAGCCTTTCACAAAAGAATAAACCAAATTACATGCTACCGAAAGCCTCTCACGGAGGACGTTTCTTAGTTTGCTATTCTCATGACGAAGGTCTAATACTCGTTGCTTATTTTCCGTAACAGCTTGTTTTGAATTTTCGAAATATGCCTTACGATCACTTTCTGAGGAAATAAAAACTACGTTCGCTTACCCAGCAGTGCTATCTTCGCCTTCATATCGTCAAGCCGTTGTTGAGTTATCGGTTCCATTTTCCTAAACTTACAAAATCCCGCTCCTTTCTGCTACTGGGCAACCAACACTCCAATATCCAATATCCTTTTCAAGAGCTAGTATTAACCAGTTGATTTCTTTGCTCTCGATTCTTGTTCTTGTATTCTTGTGTTTGATATTGTCGAATGGATTGAGGTCTAGACACTTGACTGCATTCATCTTAGTCGGTAAACAGTTGTTTGTGGGTTTGTTTGTCCTGGGATTTGAATGAGTGCGTTGTTTCCGTGTACCAACAGCTCTCATGTTATCAGGCCGGAGATCACTTAGTGACAATGTGGAGAGTAATAAAAAAAGTGTAGTGCTAGTAAGAAGATTTCAGAACTAAGCATCTAAATGAAGATTGTGCTAGAGGACCGAAGTGTAATCGAGGAAAAGGAAAAAGAGATAGCAAGTGAGGTAGATTAAACAATATTAGAAATGATTCTGGAGTGGTGGCACCAGGTTTTCTCTGAATAAAGTGAATAGTTGGATTATCTTTGGCTGCGTCCGTGGTTGTTAAACCGAAATCGTATTCTGAGGAGTCAGAGAGCGGACTTCCACATAGTATATAAGTCGTTTCTTTCCAGTGGGGCGGAATGTGCATAACGTGACATCTCGGCTGGTTTGTAACAGTCTGGGTCCTTCCTATCTCAGCTTTTGAAGATTGGAGAGAGAATAGCTTGTTTCCGTTCGGCTGGGAGTTGGTGTAAATCCAGCTAATGCCTGAACAGTTCGGATGTTGGTTAACAGAGGGCTTTTGCACACTGTTTCATTATTATGGGGTGAATATTATCACACCGTGATGACTTGCTGTCATGCAACGATCTTAATTTTCTACTAGGCCAGGAGTAAGTCGAATATTACCTAAGCAATCAAGTGGCACTATGTTTGAGTTGTACAGTGAATTTGTAGGTACATGGTTTATTTTATTGGTGAAGTTTGTGTTGAAGATCTCAACCACTTCTAGGTTGGTGGGATCCTGGCCATTTGGACCTTTGAGGGTGCAAACACCCTAGTTCGTAGTTCTTTTTGACATGAACCCTAGCAGTTACTTAGAGTTAATCTGTATTTTGGTAAATAGCTTCATCAGAAAGTGTCTCCTATCATTTCGAACTTCGGCAGTGAATCTGTTTGTCAATGCCAGGTAAGAACCACAGTCGGAATCCTGCAGTAAGACCTTCCACTTGTACTAGGCTCTTCGCATGTGGTAAGCGTTCAGAACCTCGCTTAACCTGAGTTCTTTGCTTTCCGGTGTGTGATGTGACGGAGGTATATTTTTTGGGACAGCGTTATGAATGATGTCTCTCACTGTTTGCCAGTGATCAACTGCCATCAGCCTCTGCTGTTTCCGTGGCCATGGAGCATGTAGAAGATTACCTCTCATACACGTGTTATTCGCCCTAGTATAGCGAAGGTAAGCCCCGTTTCCGTCCTGCTTGAGTGTTTCGCTCATGACCATGTTGAACAAGACAGTGGCATGGTCACTACTTCCTATTGATGTATGGTCGTGAACATCCTCGACCAGGAGCTGATCATTTGTTAACAAATAATCCAGGTTTGAAGTTTTTCCATCCTTAGTCCATCTAGTGGCACTGAATCCAGGCCCAGTCATCCCAGAGATTCTAATGGCTGCACCAAGTCGTCTTCGGAAATAACCAGTTGGATTTCTACTATGTTATCTCAGATTACGAGTTGAAGTGTTGAAATCTCCAGCGAACAGTATTGGATCAAACCCAAGAGGTGGCAGTTGCAGTATTGCCTAAGCAAGTTTATCTTTCTGAGCCTTAGTCCTTGAGAGGACCGATAAGTCCCTCTAATCACTGATTCCGTTCCATTAGTGTGGAAACAAAGCCAACATGATACTTTCACATCGGTTAGTTGGGTGCTGTGTGGTCTTTCGACTTCTGAATGGTTTTTAATATACATAGTTACTCCGTCTTCTGTACGGTGTACCCTAACGCACCGGTAGTGCCATGCCTAGCAAACTTACTTGATCGTCTGCAATGTTGGGGGATAGCCATGTTTCAGTTAGCATTATGGTCTTCGAATCCATCTGAGAGCACACTATTGCTTGCCCCTTAGTTATTATGTTGCTACAGAGACAGTTAATGGTTTGTCATATCACATGGTGTACCTCTATACCGTCTCTAGAATTTTTGGCCTCACGCAGGGAAATTCAACCATTAGGTGACTCAATTGTCATCAGTGTCAGTCCTCAATTGATTAACAAAATCGCGCGATGATCTACAATCGTCTTGGATGAGTTGGTACCCCGCAATCGATACAGATGAACTCCAGTGGTCATAGCATCTCACAAGATAATTCTCATATGGGTTGCGGAAGTTGCTGAGTTTCAATGTAAGCATGAACAGATCAATGAGAGATAGTTACTAAACAAAGACAGTGGTGGATGGTAGCGCAATTTCGTAGATTGACTGAAGTTTCAATAAAAGCCAGTTATATCCGGTGACAGGTGCAATCAAGTATAGAATGATTTTATCTTGTGATGTAAGGTAATCAAGACAAACACCACGTGCAGAAACTAACAATATTATTATTTAATAGTTACTTTGCGCCATTTTACAGATATGATCTCTCTGGTCCAGCTACACTTCCAAAATGTGATTGCAAACAAAGTAGGTACGCAGGAGTGACTCACAAAATAGTGTTTAAGGAGGTTTACTTGCGAAGTTTTTGTGTTTTTTGGTAGGTCAGTAAGTTTACATTTGTTAGAAAGTGTCGATTGAAAGGCATATGGTATTATATTGTTTAGGTAATTGTACATATTCCTTTTTTGATTAATAATAGAACCGTTCTTACCCAGAAAACTTAGCAGTTAGATGGATTGTAGAGGATATGGAACCGACGTTTGCCGAGCTCATTGAATTTATATTAACTCGTGCAAGAGTAGTTGGTAGTAGATTTGGACGGCTAGCTAATCGCCCAAAAATGGGACGGGGTGTGAAGATGAGTTGTCGCCTGCAATCGGAACACGCGAATGTGTACTTTAGCGTAAGTACTAGCGACCACGTTGTTTGTAAGTGTCCCCAATTTTTAGCGCTCACAGTTCGAGATAGATGGACTCACGCCAGGAGAGTGGGGATGTGTTTCATCTGTCTGACGCGAAAACATACGGCTAGCGACTGTAGGACGGCAAGGCGTTGTATCGTTGATAGGTATAAGAAAAAACATCATGTTTTGCTGCACAAGGATTTGACCATCAACAAATTGGACGACAAGCGGGATCCTCGGCATTTCTGTGGACTTACCAGATCACTAAGCAGTCAGGGGTAAAAGAACGGCAGGGATTACGAACGCCACTTTCGAAGTGTATTTTTTAGATCGGTCGAAACATATTGTGATTGAAGGGGCTTTGATCGTATCAAGCATTCCAAGGCATAAGCCTACGATGTCGGCAATGACGAACCTAATTAAGTGGCCGCGCTTGAATGATATACCAGTAGAAAGTCAAGACTCCGAAGACGTTCTAATGCTCATTGGTTGTGATGTACTGGGAGGAATACACCATATGCGGTAAAATCATTACTGGGATGGGCTATATTCGGCCCTACATCATACCCGGAATATTGGAAAAGGGTTGTTAATCATGTGAGTAAAGTACAAATATTGGAAGACCACGTCCATTCTAGTGACATGTCAGTATCTGTAGAAGACAAGGTCACCACTGAAATCGTAGGGAGAGGCACAAATTTCAAAGACGGTCATTTTGTAGTTCCGATACCATGGAAACGGAACCCATTCACGAATGGGACGAATTATAAAGTGGCAAGCTATAGGTTACAGAGCTTGAAGCGAAGATTGATGAGGGACCACAGGTTACATGTCAGATATACTAAAGGTATGTGTAGAATTCTTTTTGAATGTTTTGTTTTTTGGAAAATCCCTCCATGTTTACATATTTTTGCTATGACATGATGGACTTTTTCTCTTGACATTTTTGGTATTTTATTTGAGTCCAATTTGAGATTTTATCATTGTATATTGTTATTCTTTCTATATTTGTACTTATATTGAAGATTTTGTGTTTGCTTCTGAACTGTACATATATTGTTTAAATTTGATATAATATGGCTACCGCCACATTTTTGGACGGACGCGGTGGCTGCTGGACTTAGTGTCACTTATTGGTCATTGTGGCGGATAATCTGCGGAGTAACTTAACCCTGGAAGAAAC